>KE156332.1:55936-79366 GCA_000411055.1 Leavenworthia alabamica
ATAAAATGTAATATATCACAATAATACTGGTTAATTTTTATTTAGTACTTACCAAATAATACATAGATTTAGTAAATTTAGAATTTCCATCGTCCACAAAATATGTCAAATCAAAATTTGAGAACAGCCCAACTTAAACTGGACACGTCAACACATGACCAAAACAACAAAAGACGAACGTTTGGTAATGCTTCCGTGTCCAATATCATCGTAATTAAAAAAAAAAACGTTGCTGACGACGACGCAGCATTAAAAATGTTCAAAACATGAATAGTACTAATAATAGTAGTAGTAGTTAAAATAATAATATTTAGTTGTAATTATCCGAGTCAGCTTGTTTGGTTTCTTACGTGTCAAACTAATCCAGACAAGGCCAACATCACCACAATATTTTCCCTTTTTTTACCACCTTTAATTTTTAGTAATAAGATCATTTTTCATTCCTCAATTATTTATACAGTGGTTGTATTATTATTATTTTGATAATTTATACAATAATTGGTCATTCCATTTTTACACGTTAGAATACTGTTCATATTGTTAACATGTCTAATCCATCAAACCTAAACTCCATGTGTCATACTCAACTCATAAAAACTAAAACAAATTTAAAAAAATAAATTAGGATCTAATAGGCCCAACCAATTTAGCACTATACTGTGATTTTCCATAATTAATTAGTTTTTAAATATAAAGGTTAAAAATTCTACAATTTGCCATTTGTTTTACATTCTATAAATAAACCATCATGGCCATGTCTTTATCTGATCACCAGATAAGTTCTGTGACTATCCCATTTACCTTAAGCTTCAAATCCTTCTACATAACTATATATATACATAAACACATCATTTTGAGTATTTCAAAACAATCTCGCTACATAGACGGAAAATGAAAGAAAACACAGGAAACCCTCTCCATCTCACGTCACTAAACCACGTGTCTCTATTGTGCCGATCTCTTGAGGAATCAATGAACTTTTATCACAACGTGTTAGGGTTCATCCCGATTCGAAGACCTGAATCTTTTAACTTTGAGGGTGCTTGGTAAAGCCTTTCTTTATTATCTATAATATATTAAAATGTTTATTACAAGTTTAAAGGAATTAACAAAACATTGTTTGGTTTAGGTTGTTTGGTCATGGAATTGGAATACATCTCTTGAGTTCTCCTGAACCTGAGAAACTTCCTAAGAAAACTGTCATTAATCCTAAGGATAATCACATCTCCTTCCAGGTTTTTTTTTAAGCCCTAAAACGTTATTTTCTATATAGTTATGTTGTAGAAATGTTACAAGGATTAGAAAGAAAAAAACATTTTCTTTAAAGAACCAAAACATGTTTTGTGTTTGGTGTAAGTGTAGACATAGAATGAGACTAAACTAACAGATTGTGCTCTGTTTTGAGCATATATAAGATTTAATGGAGTAAATTTTGGTTTACAAAATTTAAGAGTTGTGAATTATGATAATGCAGTGCGAGAGTATGGAAGCAGTAGAGAAGAAGCTAGATGAAATGGAGATTGAGTATGTAAGGGCCATAGTAGAAGAAGGAGGTATCCAAGTTGACCAGCTCTTCTTCCATGATCCTGATGGCTTCATGATCGAGATTTGTAACTGTGATAGCCTCCCTGTTGTTCCACTCGTAGCAGACATGGCTCTGTCATGCTCAAGAGTCAAACTTCAACAGATGGTGCAACCACAACCGCAAAGTCAGATACACCAAGTGGTTCACCGTTAGCTATCTCTGTTTCTCCTTTATATATATTGTGTGTGTGTGGATCAATTGGTGTGTGTTGATATTGAGTGTTATTAATAAAGAGATTGAATCAGTAATGTGATTCACCTTGAGGAAATGACAAGAAAATGCACTATAGACCCTCAGAGTCGATATATGTACATTAAAGTAACTAAGATAAAGTAAAAATATGAATTAATCCATTATTATTTGTTACACACAAAAATCTTGAAATTGAAAAAGTATTGTTTAAAGAAATAAATAATAGACAAATGTATATTGAATAAATAATGTTAAAGGCCACGAGAGAGCATGTTGTCAATGGATTCAAGACGCTGAAGAAGAAGCTGATTTCTAAACTTTGTGATGAAAGCTTCGGCGCACTTGTCCACGTCCATCGATGCCTTTCTCTCCACCACCTTCTTCTCCTTCGTCTTCTCTGTAATAACAATGTTAATAGTACCTTTACCACTCTGTTCTGCCGAACTCATCTTCTTCATGGTGTTCTTGTTGTTGTTCATTGTGGATAGTGCTCGTGTTTCTTGATTTGATTTTGTGAGAGATGTTGAAATGTTTGTGTTGGAGAAACTCAGAGACCTATATATGTATATATAAGGGGATTTTATAATATTTTAAAAATAAATAATTAGAGTTTAAGGAATTTATAAGACTTTTTAATCTATACGGGAACCATATTTGAATGTCGAAGGAATAAATAATGGAATCTTGAATCTCAAGTTATACACGACTCAGAGAACGATGTATTCATAAAGCACCGTCTCAACTTTATACTTATCTTTATTAATGGTTTAATTCTTTTGAAAATACCCTGAAAAATTATAATCATTTCAAAAAGATTCTGCTCAACAGAAATGTAAAAGATGTTGCCTAATTATTGAATTTTGACTTTGTTAATTTTGGAGAAACAAGGAAGTAAGATTCCAAAAACCTAAATATAGTTTACTATTTCCTTAACCAAAAAATTTGACTTTGGTTTATTTTTGCCCGCAAGAATTATGGCTTAAGCATCGGGGAATAGCTTTGTTAAGTCACCGTCGCCGCTACTGTAACCTTCCCTGTTTTATTTACCAGTAATAACAATAAAATAACAAAGAAGAGATAATGAGGTTTAAGTTATCATCTAACCTAATTCTAAACCGAACTAACAAATTTAGGTAGAGATCCGTCTGAATTATATTTTATATATACAAAATTCAATGAAGTGTTGGTTAAGCTTCAAACCGACGTATGTGTTGAGGTTAATTTGATTTTGTACCGTTATTAGCCAAACCAAACATCACTCCATTCTTTATAAACATTAACTATTTAAGTTATAAACACACTAGTTTAGTGTGTTCGTTGGTAACTTAAATTTGATTATTTATTAGTGTTTTTTTTTTATTATTATTATACATTGTTGGCATATGGTGGATTGCTTTGTATAACATCACTAACGGATACAAAATAATAGAATTTAAATCACATGACTAAACTATCAAGTAGACAGATGACAAAAACAAACTACTGATTATAGAAAACATAAAGATAAAGAGAGATTGATTATTTTGATTATTCCTTAAAGCCAACCCAAATGAGTTAACTGGAAGATAATGGGCCGAAAGAGCGGCAATAGTTAACTGTAACAGGCCCGAGAAGTTGACCCGGAAGATATCGGGGTAGAGTGATAGGGATGAGATTAGCTCCAGGAGTTGGACTGGCTGCTCCTCAAATTGTTGCTCAAGAAAGAAGTCCTTTTGATATGATGTTAAAATGTTAGAATTATAATGCTTTTGAGTTGTTGTTGCTGTTACAGTTAAATATCTGAATTTTGGTAGTTGTTAGGTGATGGTGAATCCGGTGCTTAAAGAGACAAGAAACAAGAAAGCTCTGTTTTTAGAGAGATACGTTGAAGTGGTAGTGAGAGGCTATGATCGTCAGGGAAAGAGGATTGAAGTGAATAAGGATTTTGCAACAAGAATGTGATCATCATTTGGATGGTACCACACACTTTTAGGACAGTCTGACAATTTAGACTTGCCTCTAGCTGAGAGGGTTGTCCTAAACTCGGACCTCAATGACATACAGATTCTATAGATGGTAGTAATTCGATGATCTGGATAAGATAAGGTGTCGAAGCCGTTAAATGCGGCGTTGAAATGTCACTTATCCTTGGTAGGGTCCAGTGAGTTGATTATATAATACTAATTAGAACTAAATAATATTAACATATAATAAAATCAATCTAATCAGAGCCGTCCATTTTCACAATCAACACAGACTGATATATCTGTTCAAACTCAAACCATGAGACTTCTTATAATCTACGATCCGATCCAAAGTCTCTGTATGATCATATCGAAAATAACATTACAAACAAAGATAGCTAATTTACAAACATCAATACAAATCCAACAGCGAGAGACAGAGACTATTTGTTCTGTTGAATTGGAACCAGTGTCTACCTAGATCTGCGTTTCGGCGGCCTTTTCCTCGGCGGTTTCTTCTCAAAAGCAGAGCAACAACCACATGAAGAAATTCTCGGAGATGGAGGATCCACCGCAGGAGATACTCTACCAGTTGTTCGATGATGTCGTTGAGCTCCTCCACCGTTAGATCGACTTCTCTCAATTCCACCGGTTTTAATCGGTTTAAGCTTCTCTTTCTCATCGCTACCTATTGGTTTTATCTGCTCCGCAACTTCCGACATCTCTTTAGGTTGTTCTTCGCGTTCACTTTCTTCTTTCTGCTCGTTTCCTGTTTTGTTAAGCTCAGCGATGAGACGATCGTCAAATACAATACCGGAAGATCCTTGACGGCGGAAAGAGATGGTTGATCTTTGAAGACCTTCCATGGATCTCTTTCTTTCTCTCTCGAGATTTCTTCGTTTCCTTTGAGATAAACGATGGAGAAAAAACTAGAAAAAAATAAAGTGATGATTAGGCTTATATAAGTGATTAAATTAATCATTGTGTTTCAGAATATTTTATTGAGGTCGGTCCAATACTATTATTATTATTTATTATCATTTATAATGTTTCCAATTTGTAACAACTATGCTCGGAATTTAATGTAGAAGTAACGATCACATAACGATAGGATTTTTCAAACTTCAATTGGTACTAAAACCGTCGTTACCTCCTTCATTTTATAAAATCCTAAATAATATAACCCGAACCTATTTTAAAAAGAAGAAATTAAACTTAAATATAATAACCATTTAAATTATTATATAATAATATTGAATAATAATGGGAGATCATAAAATGATAAATCTATGAAGTATATCACATTTGACCTTTTTTTTAACTGGATTCTCAACACCACATAATTCTTCTTAATACATCACATATTTGTTATTTTTATTCCAAATTATAATTATTAAGAAATATTATGGCGTATACTTTTATAACTTGTTATTGTTTTATCAGCAAATTGTGTGAGTTATAATCTATATTAATTCGTTTGAAAGGAACATAAGAATTGACTTATCCGACATATTATTTTAAAAAATTTCTTCTTCATTTTGGTAACCAAATCTATAGGGTGAGTAAAAAATAATATGGTCGTAAAAAAATATGAAAGGAAAAACAATACAGAGAGGTCAAAGTAATTCGATCACTAATATGTAAACAAGTCAACATCGTCGTATAATATATAGTTTCTTTTTCCAATAATTCATCCTCTTATGTCGACTGTATTCTTCTCAGGATCAAAACGGAACACGTGGACGGATATTAGCAAATCCGTTTTCTCAAACAAAAATTGGATTAAAAAATAGGACCATATGAAAAGGCCCAATAATAAATATTCAAAAAGCCCATACATATTTTATGAAAAAAAGAAAAAATTGGTGTTCCAACTAGGAACGAGCCATCAGGCCATGGTGAATCTGAGAAGCGTCGAGCTGTGATCCGTCCACTGCTGAGAGCGGGAAGTAATCGCTGCTCTGTGAAACCAGCCTCACGCTATGTCCTCCGCTATAGGAACCGCATAAGCCGAACCTTCGCCCAACTCACACGGATCACTCACAGCTTGGACAGGGCAGTCCAGAACTATGCTTCAACAGATCCGACCCGTGGTCCGAACCAGTGTTCCACCAACTTATTGTCCCCACTCAGGTCACAAGCCCTCGCTACTGAGCTCGACGTACATCAATTGATATAATGTCATATATATACTAAAACATTATGAGTCAAGTGGCCGATGTGGGACAAAAGAGATCTTTTGACCCTTTTCAATTTGTTATGTGCAAAAACAATTGAATTGTTGAAAGAATCTACTCTCTTCGATGATTATCAAATTCAAAATCTCTCATTTCAGGTAAAAAATTCATCTCCGTTTTTATCATTTTCGTGAATGTAGAAAGTTTAGAATTTTTGAAAATTTCTCAAAAATCAAAGTTTTGGGTGATTAGATGCTACATCAGAAATTTGTATGCTTGACATTTTTTTCTCCTTCACTAATTTTTCTTGTGTGTGTTTTCCTCAGCTTGTTCAGATACTTTGAAGACAGATAGCTTTATTAGAATGGTTATAGTTTTATAGGGAGATTATATTCAGCTCATAGTTTTATACAAGTGACTAGAAGCTCCCATTGGTTTTATCTTACCATAAGCTGTTTTTGTATTGTCTGTGTACAGGAGAAGATCAACAACTGTTTTAGATTCTTACAAAAAAGCAAGTTTCTGGAGAAATTGTGGGGGAATTAAAAGTTCAACTGGACCTTTAGATGAGTGATGGAGCATGTGGAATTTTTCAGTAGCTGACAAGAAAACAAAAGAATCCACCTAACAGAGACAAGATACATGTTGCAACTAATATATTAAACAAAATATCACAAGAAAGGGAGAAAAAAAGAACCAGACTGAGACATCTCTTCTTGATTCTATCGCCTTACTATCTGATGCTGAAATCCAATGGAGTATCATCATTCATGTGGAAGCAAATCTGAGGAAAAGATTCTTCTAATTACTTGATGGGACTAGTATCGGTCAGGTCTTCATCGGATCAGTTTCTTTGATAGATAAGCTAAATAACATTGGGTTGATTTGAGGCCGTTGTTCTTCAATTTTGATGACCCACATGTTCCTTTACTACTGTTTCCTTTTTGTTTCTACCATCTGAAAACATAAAGACAATTCATCATCCAGCTCAATAAGTTATAATGATTTGTCTTTCAAGAGAATCTTCTATATAAAGTTTCTAGATTCAGCTAGAGGTTCCTTTTTGTCTTATTGAGGAGGACTACTGGTTTGGGAGCTTAGGCTAATGGGTGGGATTTGAGTCTAAGATTCTTGCAGTGAGTTTTCAGCTTGTGGTTGCAGAGAATTAGTTGATGTTATAGATTCTTGGATCTTACTACAATAAGCCAAAAAGTATCTGGAGTATCAGTAACATTCAGGTTCAGGATTTGGAACTCTGAATCCGAGGTAAAGTTCAGGTTCGTGGGTAGGGAACAAGTTGGAAACTTTGGCTAGTTCTGTTGAAGGTGTATCTGGAGTATCAGTAACATTCTCAGACAGAAATATTGGTGATGTATCTTCAGATATCTTCCAACCCATCTCATGGCTTAGCTCATGTATGCTACTCTACTAGAATTTCGTGTAGGATAAGACCGAGTCGTGTTCTTGCTACTCCACCTTCTTCAATCCTCTTGCAGATGGATGAAAGCAACGATCTTCCCAAGGTCAAGAACAGTTTTTGTCTTAGTGAAGATTCAAGAGACAGCTTAAATAGTCTTTCTGCAGATTCTTTGCTAAGGCAGGCCAACACGGTAGGGATTATTGGAGGCGTTTCAACTGATTCCACACTGAAATTTGTGAAGAAACTTGTGGATTGGAGCTCAAAAGATGGTAAAAGCTCCTTACCCTTCGTGCTTTGCTCGGACCCTGCACTCAGCAAGGAGCTTCTCTTATACAAGGAGAACTCGTATCCTTCTCTATACCATAGAGCAGAGAGTACTCCAGTGGATCTAAAGCAGATTGTGAAAAATCTTAGGAACAAGAGGAGGTCACTTGAGAGAAGTGGAGCTAAATTAATCTTATTGCCCTGTCACATTGCACATACATGGTATGAGGAGGTTTCTGAAGGGAGTTCAGTTCCTCTGCTTCACATGGGTGAATGCATTGCTAAAGAGCTGGAAGAGGCGAAAATGAAGCCCCTTGAAGCTGGGAATCCCCTGCGTGTAGGTGTGATGGCTACTAGCGTCACATTATCCTCAGGGTTCTATCAGGAGAGACTCCAAAGCAATGTCAGTATTATGTTTCATCACATTAGAACAACATTCATTTATTTAAGAAAGTTTGATTCTTGTCTATAAAGCTATTATTTTCCATTATATGAACTAATGTGACTCTGTGGATTGTGGAAATGAGCAGGGTTTTGAGGCTGTGCTTCCAGACAAGGCGACAATGGAGCACACGGTGATCCCAGCTATAGAAGCAATGAAGAGAAACGACATGGAAGGAGCAAGAAACCTTCTGAGGATAGCGTTGCAGGTACTGCTGGTGCAGGCGGTGAATGTGGTGCTACTAGGTTCAGATGAGATGCGAGACCTCTTGCCAGGGGATGATCCTCTGCTAAAGAAGTGTGTTGATCCAATGGATGCACTCGCAAGGTCTGCCATCAAATGGGCAGAGAACCAATGCTCTTAAGGGAGTTTGTGTTTGTAGTTGTGTATATATGTGAAAAGAAATATAGCCCCAAAGAACAAAAACCAAAGTATAAACATGTATTGGTGAACATAAGTGTGATAACATGTCTAAAGCCATATAAAATTGAACATATGTTGGTTTGGATACAATGTAATGTCCCTTTTTTATTACAGACAATTATTCATGGAAATGAAAGGATTAAAGAAGAAAATAGAGTTATATGAAATGTTAGATATCAGAAGGAGGATGACCAGGCATGCTTGGTGCGGTTGTGTTGTTAGGGTTCTTGTTGTCCAAAGGATTCTTGTTCTTATAATTATTGTTGTTGTTGTCATTGTCATTGTTCATTCCCAGTTTGTTCTTCACTGCCTCTGATGCTTCTTGCGCCATGTTCTTCACTTTCTCACCTTTCTGATAATTTATCAAATCTTATTTCGTAAAAAAGAAAGAAAAGAAACAAAACAACATGTAGAGTTGATGTGTTAGTTAAACCTCCTGGAGAAAGCCTGAAGATTGAGAAGAGTCGTTGCAATCATGATTCTTCACCTGATACCAAACATCATTTCTTTACTTTACACTTTTTTTCGTAAATAAAATCAATCACGATCAAAAAAGGTAATATTAATAGAGAAATTGAACAAGACCACTAACATAAGCTGGGCCAGCGATTTGGCCGGCTCTCACACTAAGCTCCTGATTCTGTCCGCTCGCCATTTCTTACTTTTTCTTTCTTCTCAAAACAATTTATTACTTTATAAACCATGTGAACGTGTTGCAAATGTTGAATGGTGTTCCAATTTCGAAGGAGAGCTTTTCTCTCGTACGATCCATCATTTTCTTAAACATGCTTGACTTTGTCATTTTCTTATTCTTGTCATTTTTTTCTCTTTTTGTTTTGTTTTTAGATTAAAAAACATAACAAACTATTTCTCAGTAAAAAGTCTGGTCCATATCGATATAACATTACTACGTATTACAGAGTTCGTCCTGAGACTTCTTGATGGGAACACTCTTAACATCTACCAAACAATCAAAACTTTGGTCGTTTTAAGGAGCCTTTTTAATCGCTCATGTCGTCAAATCCTTCAAAATCATTGACACCATCAGTTGCGTCATCAACCAAGTCGTCTGCCTCTTCATCTGTCTCCATTGCTTCCTCTAATCCTTCTCCTTCTTCTTCGTCACTGTACTTGTCCTCGTAGATCACAGGACCTTCATCTTCTTCTTCTTCATCCAAGTCATCCACAATCTACCATTAACACATACACTGACGAGTCAGTAACATACTATACAGTGCAAATGTTACTGATGTGTATGTAAATCAATCTCAGGACTTCCATGTGTCTTTTATTCCTAGAGGGATCCTGAGAATCAAATGCCAAATCTAATGCTAAAATTAGGGTAACACAAAACATACCAAGTCCAAGCCGCTTGAAACTTCAACTGCAGTATCAAGAGTCGATACCCGTGATTCGATGAGCTGCACACAAAAACCAATAAAAACAAATTAACAATTCCCCTATAATTGACTTTTTGATCTGTATCTTTAACAAAGCCACCATGGCAGCTGGCAAGCACAACTGTACAATAAAACAACTATTTCTAACCTGATACATGGTGTTTAATGCGAGTAAAGATGACTCTTGCGACATAATTCCACTAGAATGAGTAAGTAATAGACTCTTTATCCACGGAATTGCACAAGCCAAAATTGCACCCCTGCAAATTAAGTATAAAAATCACCACTTTAATACAAACTTCATAGATACACATAAACAACTCATACACACAGTAAAAAACAAAAAATATATCATTCTCACCTTGATTGTAGTATAGGTAGAAGGGAATTTAGAAGCTTGAGTACCTCTGCTGAATTCAACTTAGCGACTGAATTAGCAATCACCTATAATGCACAGAGAACTCAATAATTAATAACAATAACAAACAAAAAGGTAAAGAAGCAACGATGAAAATTATACGAACCTGCTCGTCTCGGTTGTACAAACAGTCTAGTAGAAGAGAGCGATCATCAGCATGTAATGCTTGTCTAAGAAGAACGTTAACAGAGGCTGCAGTAGGAGGCTTATCATCTCTTAGAGAAGAAGCCTTATCACTCTCTTCATTGGTAAGCTTATCGCTGCTTAATAAGCCAAGACTCTCAAGTTTATCACCTATTGTTGGCTCGTTATGAGCATCGTTTAACAACACTCCATCTCTATCTTCATCAACACCTATATATATATATATATATAATCATCATCAAATAGAAACCCTAATATAATAAGATTAGTTAACTAATACATGAAAATCACTAGCTGAGACTAACACAGAGCTCTATCTTCAACAATTTAGCTTTTCTGTAAACTCCTGTATATGATATAACTTACCAAAATCTCGCGTGGCCGGTTCATCGGGATCAGGTTCAGCTCGTTTCCTGTTCTTCTTCTTATGCTTCTTCTCTCGGGGAGTAGTATCTGCGATTTCACCTGTTGAATTCATAAAAAAGGAGCATTCACTATATGAAAGAGCTATGAGCTCAAAATTGAGCAATCAACAAACGAAAAGGAAAGGGAATAGAATGAATCAAACCAACTCCATCAGAGGTGAGAAGTTTCTTCGATTTATCCTTGGCCATGGTCGGCGATTGAAGAGACGCGGAAAGGGAAAGAGAAGCCGACGTAATAGGTTTAGGGTTCTTGTAGCTTCAACAAACTTTACGGTGGACACAACAATTAAAAGCTGCTTTTTATCTATTGGGCCGACTTTATTCAATAGTTGGGCTTACTTTATCGTGTAATCTAGTTTTATAATTAATTATGTTTTGTTTCCTTAACTTTTTTTTGTTGGGTCATCTAGTTTTATATTTTCTTAATTTTATAACCAGAAAAATGACATTTCACATTTAGTCTGATAATTTAGTCTTATCCATCAGAGCTTTCTAAATACTAGTTGGAACATAGAAATCGGTCGGTGACATTGACACGGGGCCACGGACTAATTCCTTGCACCTGCCTATTATTGGCAACTGGAAGATTTGGAAACTGTAATTTGGATTGGGGTATGTGTTTTTACTAGAAATGTATTTACACTTTTTATCTTTTCTTACAATGATATATATATATATATATACATGCTTGTAAAAGACAAAAATACAATATATAGACATGTATATGACAGCTAAAAAAATTATTTGATTTTATTTCTTTTATCCCACATAATAAAAAAGATAATATTTGTAAGATTAGTTACAAAAAAAACATAGAAGCAATATTTTTAAAGTTATAGTTTGACCTTACAATTTATATGATAGGTTTATATCTTCTTCTTCTTTTGGTCATATTAGCATAAAATCATAGATATTGATATATACATGTTTACCTATAAAATATGTAATTCAATTCAAACAGGAAAAATAAAATATAGAAATGTAAGATTTATATGAGCCACATAATGTTATCATCTATCTTAATGTTTAGATTTGATTAGTATACACAGAAACAAAATATGAGTAATTTAAAAGAAATCTTTCTTATATACTAATTAATAAGAATGATTTGAATATATTGATATTTTACTTGTCTTATAAAATCCAAAAATTTGAATAAATTACTTAATTCGTGTGTGAAAAAAAAAACTTTTAAAAAAGGAAAGGAAAATAAGTCAAAAAGACAAATATGGTTAAATGGGTAAGAAAGCAGAGAGGGTGGACTTATAAAGAATGAAGGGTATTGCTGTCATTTTCTAAAAGACGTCTCGAGGCCTATAAAAAGGGACCCCAATCAGCAATAATCTCACATTCACATCACATTTTCGCACGCGCTTCCTATTTTTTTTCTTCCATCTTCACCGCTTCAAACGAAGAAACTCTTTACGAGGAGAGGCCTCTCTCTCTCCCTTTCTTTCTCAAAGCCTTTTCTTATTTTCTCCGGCGAAGGTAATTTATCTTTTCGTTTATTTTGTTTTTCTTATGTGCGATTTGATTGTTCTTCAGGTCTCTCGATCCGATTTTGTCTGTCGTTTTGTGGTTTGTGGATGTGATCAGAAGTTTTCTGGTCGTATATTTCGCTTTTGAAATTTTTTTTTTGTTGGGTGAAAAGTGATTTGAATCGTTGAAATTGCAATTGAATTGATCTGTTTTTCTTTTCTGGTTTGAAATCTGAGGCTGATTCAAATGTTTATCCAACGTTCTTGAGAGGATTGAAAAGTCTATAACCTGTTTCCGATAAATGAATAGTTTTCAATTTGATTTACAAATAATTAAAAAAAAATGTTATGTTTATTGTTTTTGAATTGAAATCATCATCTTCTCTCTTCTTTCATTATCTAATCATTTGTAGAGATTGCAATCTTCATAAGGATCAAGTTTCATTACCTTATTATATATTGTCTGATTTGAAAGCTCTTTATTCATTAGGATCTCTGCATTTTCAATCATGGCTTCATCTAGTTGATTACTGAGCTGTTGAAAATTAACATTGTCTCCATTGTTCTATGTTTGTAGGATGCAGAAGGATAGAAGGAAAATGCCAGTTTCAAGCAACAGAGACAGGGTTTCACCTTACCCACTTCGGTCTTGTAGGAACAAGAAAGATAAAGAAGTTAAATCACCTGTTGAGTTAGAGAGTGTTAGTGAATGGGAAGATGTGAGGTGTGTTATCTGTATGGAGCCACCTCACAATGCAGTTCTCTTGCAATGCTCTTCCTTTTCTCAAGGATGTCGTGCTTACATGTGTGACACAAGTATTCGTCATTCAAATTGCTTCAAGCAATACCGTAGAACCAACACCTCAAACCGTTGTAGTGGCAAGACTCTAAATTGTCCTTACTGTAGAGGAGAGGTTCATGGGACAATGAAGTCTACATGTGCTCGGAGATTTATGAATGCTAGACCAAGGTCTTGTACTGTAGACAAGTGTGAGTTCTCAGGGACTTATGCCCAACTGAAGAATCACTTGAAAGCTGAGCATCCGGGTTTCACACCACCAAAGGTGGATCCTTGGGAGCAACAAATGTGGGAGCAATTGGAGAGAGAAGCTGAATACATTGAAATGTTGAATGCTCGTCATGCACAACAGAGATTGTTAGCTAACTCTCTGAATCAGCTTCCGTATCATCATCCCATAATTGATCTCAACCTTGATGCTTTCATGAATAATCTGGTATTTGGTGGTGAGAGTGGCTCAATGAGCCAAGTAAGCACTACTAGTTACCCATTGCAAATAACACCATTGGACTTTCATGCTATGTATCCCAATTGGACTCCGTGAAGATCCAAGTGCTGAGTTTTATGATGAAATCATTTAAAGTTTTGATGTCTCTTTGATTATTTATCCAGAATGAAATGTTTTGTTTTTATAGTGACATCAGCTCTTGTTCTAGGGAAAAAAAATTTATTATTTGTACTTTAGTTTCTGTTAGTGGAAATATTCATAAGCTTGAGCTAATCATTTGCCGATTTAGTAGTTTCAATTTACTCAAAGTACCCAAACATTCTTCATTATTTATATTAATATTTGTCGGTTAGATTATTACTGTTGCAATATAACTTCTATCAAAATATTCACATTCTTCATATTTGTTATGGATGTAACTTAAATTAATATGTATTTCTGTTTGTGAAGAGGAACTCATATATCAAAGATGAATTTTCCGGTGATAAACAGTGCAGAAAACATTGATTAATGATTGCTTGGAACAGAACACAAGGAGCAAAGTGTATGTTCGTTGGAAGAAGACATATCTGCCAGATCTTGATGTGTTCCGCGGATTGCTTTCTGTAGCGATCTCAGTGCAGGCTGCATTTAAAATGACAAAACAAAGTTTGCTCAGGTTAAAAACAGTTGAGCCTCTTCACCCAAAAAAAAAGAGCATTACCTGACACCAGTGATGTATTATGAACTCCAGATGTGGACAGTTCTCAAGAAGATCCACCAAAGCTTCCATAAGCCTTTCTAAGTACTTCCGGTGGACAGAGACTGAAACAGCTTTTATGTCTGCAGGGGCTACAGCAAAGATGCATTTTCTGATGAGGTTGTCTTCATTCAAACGCATACTCATAATAAGTGCTCTCAGCTCTGTTCACTTCTTCCTCTTTTAGGGAAGCCTTGACAGTCTATACAAACAACACATATACTCAAAACCAATAATCACAACTATAACCACCACCAGCTGGTTACCAAAAGCTCACTTCTTGAGTAACGTCTATGTCAAGATCAGTTGGAGCAAAGATGAAGGATTCATCGATTGAAAAGATGCGAACTTCTTCTGTTGTTGCAGCTGCAAAGCTCCTTCCAGTTGGGGAAATGCTGAGGCTTTTTGTCCGCATAATGGGTCTGCCACAGTTAGGCCTAGATCCAGGCAGATCGTAGCCACATGAAATATGGCATCTGATAATCCAAAAAACACCATTTGAGAAGCTCACCACAACCTCGTGGAGCTCCTGGTGATGCCTGATTAAACCCATCCTTCCTCAACAAAACCCATTTCCCTCTATGTAAAGTGTAAATACTCTTCACCATCTTCTCTTTCTTCCTCTGAATCATGATCTTTGCCGTCATACTCTTTTCATTTCTTAAGATCAGTGCCAACACCACCGCCACCTCATCAACCCTTTCTGGCGTATCCGGAGACGGTGGCTCAGAGTGGTTATCTTCTATATCCCCAACTAAATATGTAACCATCCCTTCCTATAGTGAAAGCCCTGTTAACCTTATTAGTCACTTTATCAACACCAAAGAATCAATCCACAACAGTATCTCTATGACCCAAAAACAAAAATGGCTTATTTATAACACCCTTCAACTTTCTAACGCAAAACAACCTAGCTGCTAAATCCTTTGAGTCAACGAGTAAGTAATCAGAATCCAAAGTCCATTCCAAGGAGACAACTTTACCATCAGAATTAGCAAAAGTCTTAACCAGCTCAAAGGAGAATTCAGCTCGCCTGAAACCAGGTGATCACCATATCTGTATCAACTTACCAATTCCAACAGCAATAAACTTACCATTATACTAAACTTCAAGGCACCAACTTTATCCTTGAAGTTCATTCAATGAAGAACCACTTGTCGTGGTAAGTTAACGAAGAGACATCGTTTTTTCTCATCGACGGCAATTAGGAAAGAGCCGTCGGGAGAGGCNACTGTCTGGTGCTAGATAAATGTCGGTAACGGAAACACGATTACCAACCGATGAAATTAGCTGAGTATTCTGCGTGACGACGGTATCACCACCTCTAAAAGGCGCACCGAGAAGGTTCTGAAATCGGTAGTTCATGGTGTTTGAATCTCAATCTAAGTCTGCAGAAAAATGAGGAGACGGAGGCGAAGATAAACGGCGTTAGGGTTTAACGAGTGTTTCAAACCCGCTTTAGTGTAGAGAAACTTAAATGAAAAAGTAAAGGATCGTAAATCGGGAGATTTGAACCCGACGTGAATCGAACACGCAACCTTCTGATCTGGAGTCAGACGCGCTACCATTGCGCCACGGATCCTTGGTGACAACATCTGATTACAAAGTATCATAGACTACTTACTTGCAAGATAGCGAATTTTGGAAAGAAGATTAAACTGCTCAAGCTATATCTCTTTCTTTACTTCTAAACTAACTTGACAAAGAGAATATCCAACTACATCAACTATTAAATTTAGTTTTAAGATACCAACAAAGTGATTAATTAAGCCCAAGGAATCAAAACATTCAATGCTTTTGGTTCACCAAGGAACTAATCATATGAGAAACTCAATATGCGTAACTTAAATTAGAGAAACATTACAATGCACAAAACAAAGCAAATGTTCCTGGCAAACGTATAAATATTCAATTTCAAGGACAAAAGTATACATTTGTTATTACTGGCAAAAACATTTATATTTATTTTGATTAGGTAAAGTTCACACATAAATGATACAGGGGCCTTTAGAACACTTGGTTTAATCTCAAACTGATAAGGGAAATCATTTGTAAGTTAAAGGGCTATATCATCAATAATATTAGTATAAGACTATTTGTAAAATACAAATTTTTATTTTGTTCGTTTCTGATTTCAGAGCGTAAATAAAACTACCATCGTCGTCTCCGCGAGTTCGTTTAGGCCATAAAAAAACAAAAAAAAGTTTCTCCTTTTATTATTTTTTCTTCTCTCACTTTCCTCTTTTCCATTTTTATCTAAAATTTAATAAGTGTGATCCTCTTCAAGGGGATTTACGTGGCAGGTCATCATACATTTCTCATCGATCAAACCACTCGGATTGGTTCGCGAATCGAAAACGATTCATAATTTTGTGGTAAATTAATCTATTGGATTTCTCTTACAAATTGAGTAAATCTTCTGATTGATTGATTGATTAGACTTGTTCATAAGGATTACGTAGTGAATAGAGAAGATAAAGATGGGGTTTCCATTAGTCTGCCATGGGCATTCACGTCCCGTTGTTGATGTAGCTTATAGTCCGGTGACTCCAGATGGGTTCTTCCTCATTAGCGCCAGCAAAGGTATCATTCTTTTTTTTTTTTTTTTCTGATCTTAGTATGATTATTTCTATTATTATCTGATCTATGGTTCATGCTTGATCGATTTGTATAATTGATAGGGGAGCATTGAGTTTGATGAGGCTTCTTAGTTTACATTTGACAGATGTTGTTGTAGATCTAAAGTCTGACTTTTGATTTATTGCTGATGAGAGGTGCCTTTATTGTTGTAACGTTAGCTGAGTCGTCTTCTACTTTTGATGTTTAGATTCGAACCCGATGCTGAGGAATGGGGAGACTGGTGATTGGATCGGGACTTTTCAAGGACACAAGGGAGCAGTTTGGAGTTGCAGTCTTGATAAGAATGCTGTGCGTGCTGCTTCAGCTTCTGCAGATTTCACTGCGTATGTTCTTCTTCTTCTTGAGTTTCTACCCTTTAGTTAATTATTTATGCTTGTAAGTGAGATTAATGAGCATTATTTACCTACTGGGGATTAAGACGGTTTCTTGTAATATAATACATTTCAGGAAAATATGGAATGCATTGACAGGAGATGAACTGCACTCCTTTGAACACAAGCACATTGTTCGTGCATGTGCCTTCTCGGAGGTAAACTATAGTTTCTTTCCCAGAAAAAGGGTGATTCGATCACCTTGCCAAGTTTTCTTATTCAAGCATATTAATGATGGGATGTAGGATTTGATGGTCTAGGAATTGTTTGTGTAATTTGTGATTATATTGTGTGGTCTAATGCATACTATTTACATTCTAGGACACTCACCTTTTACTCACTGGTGGAATGGAGAAAATTCTAAGGATATTCGATTTGAATCGGCCAGATGCAACTCCAAAAGAAGTTGGAAATTCTCCTGGTTCAATCAGAACTGTCGAATGGCTTCATGGTGATAATACTATTTTAAGCTCTTGCACAGATACTGGTGACATTAGGTATGTCACCATATGATTCCGGGGTTAAGACTCAGTCCTTTAGTATTCATGATCTCATCATCCTTTTTTATTATGTGCTCTGTAGGTTATGGGACATAAGAAGTGACAAGATTGTTCAAACATTAGAAACAAAGTCCCCAGTTACTAGTGCTGAAGTAAGTCAGGATGGGCGATATATTACTACTGCTGACGGATCTAGTGTTAAGTTTTGGGATGCTAATAAGTAAGTTTCTGATACAATGCATCCTCAGTTACAGTTTTATTGTTATACTTTTGCCCATTGATGCTAGAGCTTTTCTCCTGTTCACCTAGTTTTGGATTGCTGAAGAGCTATGAGATGCCTTGCAATGTTGAATCGGCATCCTTGGAACCGAAACAAGGCAAAACTTTCATTGCTGGAGGAGAAGATATGTGGGTGCATAGGTTTGATTTCCTGACTGGAGAGGAGATTGGTAAGTTTCTTGAAGGAACGAATGATTAATTTTTGTTTCATTTAGTATCCTTTTAAGCCAATGTGGTTAATGCAGGGTGTAACAAGGGTCACCACGGGCCAGTGCACTGCGTGAGGTATGCACCAGGAGGGGAGTCATACACGTCAGGTTCAGAAGACGGTACAGTCAGAATATGGGAGGTGGGTTTGGTGAACCAGGAGGTGAACCATGAAGAAAGCAATCTAAGTGGTCATGTCAAGCTTGTGGCAGAGGAGGTTGTGCGTAAAGCTGAAAGTCTACGTATCAGTGAGAAAGCCTCTGAAACCAAATGAAACATCACTCACTACCTATTATATGCTTATGATAGTTACAGAAGAGAATGTTACCTTCAGTGTTTTTGGCTTATACACCAACAAATTTTGGCCTATTATCTTTTTTACCAATAAATAAAATGAACATCTTTATCCTCTGTATCTACTCTTAAGTTACTTACATGGAACACTGTGAACAACCAAATGTAAATGCAGGCAACACTATTCAGGATGGAAAAAACATGTTCTTAGTAGCTTCATCCTCCCATTCAATTCCTCGCAGCCATCTTCTATCTGCATCTATTACAAGATCACAACCCTTGGCGCTCTCGGAATTAAATGGAAGTTTCATCAGCTTTGGACATCTGAATATCTTGAGTTTCTTGAGAGCAGGAAAAGGTAAAGGGCTCCAGTAGATACTCTTCAATGCATCTAAGAATATTAGTGATAGCGATTCTAGTTTTATGAAAGGCTTAGTAAACTTGGCTTCTTCGTTCTCAGCCTTCAGCAATTTCTCTTTGCTTATTATCTCTTCAATCTGAAATGACATTTCTACACGCAGACTAGTCAAGCTTGGAGCATAAACCAACCATGTCAAATCCCTTAGACCTTCACAGTTCACAATGTCTACGCGTCTGAGGCTTAGGAAGCAAATAAGATTTGTACTTGTCATGTACTGTTGTCTCCAATCTATCTGCATCTCTGGAATATTAGGATATGTCAACTCATGGCCATAGAGATCACTCGAAGCCGCCATTAATGATATTCTGATGGACTTTGGTATACATTTATCAAGAGATATGTGTCGCGTAAAGTTCACCAAACTGTAAATGTTTAGGAGCCATTCCATCACAGAGGAATCCTTTAGAGTTAATGTCAAAAGCTTTAAATGTTTCAAGAACTTCAGCTCCTCCACTAAGCCATCATCAGGAGGAACATTGGACTCGTATAGTCTTAGTACCTGCAGATTCCATAGATTCGATATCCCAATAACACTTTTAAGCTTGTGTGTGTACTCTAAGTCAAGGTGTATTAGTTTCCTCAACTCTTTGATACCAACCGGCAACATCTCGATCCCTGTTCTTGATAAGTTAAGATACTGCAAGGAAACCAACTCTGAAATCTCTGCTGGTAACTGAGTAAGACTTTCATTGGAAGATAAATCCAAAACCTTAAGCTCTGTCATATACTTAAAGAACTGTTCCGAGATATTCACCAGGTTGTTGTTTTGTAAGAAAAGTGTTACGAGTTTTGTTGTCTCACAAGGACTTGTGTCTACCCTCTCAATTTGATTCTCCATCAATGACAACTTATGCACAACAGTCCAATCCTTCACCTCTGGTACATGGCTTAATCGAGCACCAGCTTTAACAATGAAGCTCTCTTTATTCCTGCCAAGATCAGATGTTATCCACAGAGCCATCTCACGAACCATATCATGCATCTTCAGGAACTCTGTATGCTCATACTCCATCAATAAGCAAGCACGAACAAGAGTACCCATGATCTCATAACCATGGTTCATAGCTCTACTTCTGTCTTTGTTCCCATCTAAAATTCCTTCGCATATCCAATACTCAACTAACTCTTCTTTGTCAATCTCATAATCTTCAGGGAACAAAGCACAGTATTGTAAACATTTCCTTAACATTTCATCATCTAGATTATCGTAACTAAACTTCAAGATAGGAAGAATCTTGTCTTGCATACCCGAAAACTCAGAAGCAAACGAAGTTAAAACCTCGAGCGCATGAGACCATTCTTGTATTGTCTTTCTAGATGCCATTGTCTCTCCAATAACATTGAGCGCAAGTGGTAAACCATAACATTTTTGAGTTATGAGTCTAGCAACTTTGGAAATATCTGGATGACTACTTAAGGTAATATCTCCAACTCTCATCCGAAACAACTCCCATGCTTCATCAAATGCCAAACATTTGACTTGTATCTCAACATCAACTCGCATTTCGGAGCACACTGACTTAGAACGAGTGGTGAATACTACTTTACATCTGTTTGATCTTGTAGGTAAAGGGATTCCTATCTTTTGAATGTCTACTTTACTCCAAATATCATCTAATAACAACATATATCTCTTACTCTTTAAGATTTGGTTTATCTCGGATGCTTTTTCCTCTTCCTTTCTATGTTTCAACTCCTCATTGCAACGACCAAGTCTCTTCAATATCGTTTCTTGAATGCTCTCAATATGAGGATCTTTAGACACCACAACCCAAATCACAACATCAAACTCATCTGTATCAACAAAACTGTTATTGATTTGAGAAAGTAATGTGGTTTTACCAACACCTCCCATTCCATAAAGACTCAATGTCCCAACTTCATCTTTAAGGAGACTGTTACACACATTTACAACCATTGTTTTCAAACCAACTACAGGTTGTATAAGCCTCTCTTCAACTTTAAGTATAGGAACTCTTTGTGCAATCACTCTGAAATCATCTCCTCTAGACTTGAGAACTTTGACTTCTTTGATCATCTTGAAGACCTTTTCACCATAATCAAACTTGGATTTGAAGTTCCTTGACATCTCACTTGGAGCTGAAATAAGCAAGTCGTTGACTTGAGATTCAACTCTCTCAACATTTGAAAGCCATCTTTGAACTGTTGCAAGCCGTCGTTGACCTTGCTCTTCCTCTAAACATAATCTTGTTAGCAAATCATCACAAAGATCCTTAAGCTCTTGTGTTGAAATCTCCAAAGTTTCGATATTTTCTTTGAGCTTATAAATGTAATTTGTTTTCTCAGACAAAGAACGACCAAGTTGGTTCAGTGTTTTGTCACAAGACATTGATATAGAGACACAACCTCCCATCGTTGATAAACCTTATCAGATCCAAAATCAACTGGAAAAAAAAAAGAATGCTAGAAATTAGAGATATGGGAAGAATAAAAAGAGATATTTTTTAATAAGTGAACGTTGACAAAATATGTAAGCTATTGTTAATTGAAACAAGCCGTTGACTTGTTAGTTCTTAAATCCAAAAATTAAATGGAAGAGTAGAAAACAGATCATTTTTGTGACCGGTAACAAAATTGTCTTGTTACTAGCTTGATGAATCCATTAGACTTGATTGGTCTCATTTCCAAATTACTTGGGCTATAAAAGGGCCTAGAATTGGTGTACCATTCGAATTATGTGGGCTACAATTAAAAAAAATGTATTTTTCTAAATTATAAAATGGTAAACGTGTAACGTGGCAAAAGTGTAGCCGTCGGAGATGATTTGTTTTATTTCAAGCTGTCAACTGTCAAGGCCATTGGTTAAGGAAGGTGGTGACGTGTCTCCATAAAACACCGTTCTATTGTCACACACTGTGTTTCGGTAAAAGTGCTTTCTTACGTGTATATCAAGAACCGTTATCTTTTTGCCACGTGGAATATATAAAAACCGTTGGTTGTTAAAAAGTTACTTCTCGTGAAATGAATGGGTCCCACTTTACAAGTTAATGTTTCTCAATTCTCAATAGAAAGAAAAAAAGAACTAAGGGTTTATTAGTGATTTTTAAAGAGTTAAAAATTTGGAAGAATTTACTATTATTTTATTCAATTAAGACTTTACAAAACTCTATTAAAGTATTGTGTTATTGATTTAGTAGTTTTAAATATTTGTTTATAATTATTAAAAGTCATGTTTTATTAGATTGAAACTTTTAAATACTTTAATAAATTTAATAAAGTCATGTGTTATTCAAACAAAATGACTTTAAGTGACTTTTTAATTAGATTAAAATCTAATGTTATTGATTAGTTGATTTGAATGTGTTTTGTTTATTGAAAGACTCTTTAAAAATATTAAGGGTATACATGATATTCTCAATTACTTTCATATTAATCATAGTATTATTAATACTATTCATATTTATAAGAAACATTGATTTTTTTAACACTAAACTAGAAGGAAAAAGTTTTACCACTGATGCAAAAAAAACAAGACAAGATTATAAGAAACCCAAGATGACTTTAACAATCAAATTCATTTCATGTAAAAAAAATAAAAAAATTATGACTAGTGAATAAAAAATTATAGGATAATTATAAGAGAATAAAAATCTACGATAGCGTTATAAGATAATCCACGACAGCGTTATAAGATAATCCACGACAGCGTTATAAGCTAATCGTTTCAAACTCATGTAATATCCATCCACATAGTAGCAGTTATTGTGTTTCTCCAATTGTTATCATATTCTCTTTGTTGAAATTTTAAAGTAATCAAAAGTTAACAAAAATCTTTCAATAATATATGTTAAAATATATATGAATTTAAAAAGACTTTTGATAAATATTTTTCATATATTCTATAATATCAAAGAGTTAATAAGATTTTCAAATATTTATAATCATTCAAATTCTAGATAAATCATAAATCGAATAAACTCACCTAAAAATAAAAAAAGATCGGAGCGGATAGGATCTTTGTAAACAGTTGTCCATGCTTTGGATATTTCTTTTGGCAATTTGGAACACTAACAATCAGAGCCGTCATTTTCATCCCACGGCTCTTATTTATCCTCTCAACCAAAAATATTGATTTGCTTATGTACTAGTGTTTGTTTGATAAGACATTCAAAAAATATGTATTTAATATTATTTGCATTTTTTGGTTTACCTAAAAATTACGTTTAGATTCTACTCTAATTAATAAGGGGAAAGTAGTTTTTAATATGTGGGTTCGCGGATTTTTATTCGTCGCAGGCGGATTTGAGCTTAAACTTTTAAGTTCTTATTTCTGCAGGTCTCGCGGGTTAAACTCACTTTTTTAGCGGATTTTTTATTTGAAAGTCGCGGGTTTGCGGGCTAACACGCAACCTGCTAATTTTTTTTTAATATTATTTTTATTAAAAATATTATTTATCTTA
>KE156332.1:85240-96501 GCA_000411055.1 Leavenworthia alabamica
AGAGCTTTCTTGGGTAAAAAACACGGCCAAATGAGAACTGATTTGAGTCGTTGACGAGACGGATCACGGTGGAGTCTACGCGGGAATCTTCGATGAGGATGACGTCAGTTCTGTTGACTGCAGAGCTGAATGAGTTGTAGAGAAAATCAATGGCGAAAGACGAAGGGAAGAGAGGAGCAACGATAAGGATAAGGAGGATGACCACTGTTGCCGCTGCCATCACCACCACATTTGTCTAGATTTTTTCCGGTCAATGAAGAAATTGTGTATATTTCGGGAAAGGGAAAGCATATAAGACCGTCGATTTTTTTCTTATCTGTATACCAAAAATTCAACAAAAACCAACAATAATGGAGAAATAGAATATGGTCAACGTCGGCGGCTTAAAAAGTCAAATCCAGTTTCAATCAACTAGTTTCTTCACTCGGTAAAATAATGGGCTTTGATTAAGTTAATTTGCAGCTGTATAGGCCTAAATAGCCCATAAACCTGACCATTTCCTACCAAAGTCTATTACTTTCGTATATTAAAGACAACCAACGATATTACTGAAATTAATTTACAATAATTTATTTACTTAAACTAACTAGCCAAGGACAATTATTGTCATTGCTCTATATCGTTTCTAATCATTGAAAGAGCTTTATTGAAGTGAGTTGCTTTTATTTGAAGATACTGTGTCCACGTGACCGGTTGGTATATTGGCGATTCAAAAGGGCTAACCAGCTTCGGTATAGGTGATATCTGGATATCAGATTGTGGACCACAAAGGAATGCTACAGATAACCGGGATCTGGTTTGGTTAACCCGAGCGCGATGCAGCACGCTTTTAAACAACCCGTTTGATAAGATGTGTAAAAGGTCACCAACGTTGACCACAAGCGAGCCAGGAACCGGAGGTACGGTGACCCAACCAAGATCATCACGAAATACTTGTAAACCGGCGGTATTGTTCTGGTAGAGAATTGTTAGGAGGGTGGAATCGGTATGAGCGCCTAGACCCATAGCTTGGTCTGGTTGAGGACAAACCGGGTAGTGATTTAGCTGGAGAGCAGCTTGGGCCCAGTTCGAATCTGAATTAAGCCTGGCCCATTTAACGTCTTCTGCGCTGAGGCCCAGTGAATTTAGTGCTAACCATAACAACTTCGATGCCAGCTTACGCATATGTTCCTCGTACTCTTCAACGATGTCGCTGTTAGAAAACGAATTTTATCTATTTAATTAGTACAAATGAGATTTATGTATAATTAGCCTATACATAAATTAAATATTTATACGACCTTTAGATAATAAATAAAAATATATAGAAAAGCAAGTTGAGCTTTTTGTTTTCTCCGATACGATAAAAAAGAAATATATCTTCAAATCTTGAGATGGGTCCACTACACTAGATTTCATTTCATTATGCTTTCAACTTTTAACTCTTTAACTCCGACGACATGGCAATTGTGTCCGTTTCATTTATCTTTTTTTATAACGTAAAAACTAAAGAAAAGTTACATTCTAAAGTTTTTATGATGTGGCTCGAAGCCATGATTTTTTAACAAGTATGCAAATATATATATACGAGAACAGAGATATAGTATTGAGTGTACATACCAGTATTTGAGATGAAGCTGTGGCCAAAGTTTACGGAAGTCGTTGAGAGGGGAACCACTGATGGTGAAACCTTCGGACCACATTTGCTTATTAAAGAAAGATGCTATACGTGCGACGCCATAGCCGGAGACACCTGTATCCGACCGAGCCGCCTTGAGCTTGCGTTGGACAGGTAGCCTGAAAAGGCTACTGGTCAAAAACTCAATGTCTTGGAGAAGTCCCAAAGGTACGCCATGGTTTGATATCTGAAAGGCACCCCAAGTTCTACATGCACGGCCGATTTGGTTGGCAGCGTCAGGGTGGTTCAGGTCGATAAGAGGGATGGTTTCACCAGCGGCCGGATGAGAAGGAACGTCAGGAAAGAGGATATCATCTTTAGTGGTCCACGTGTAAGAATCAGGAAGCTCACGGAGAGCTGTGAAGTCAGGTTGGTGAGAGTGTGGGAGATGAATGGGATGGCCTCTAAAAACATCTGTTAACATTGAAGGCATCTTTCACTATTTTTTAATAGTTATAAACTTGATAGATGTTTTGTGTATGTTTATTATGAGATGTGAGATGTTTGGTGATTGGAAGAGTTTAGAGATGTTATTATTTATAGTGGTAAGAGTCAAGATCAAGAGGAGGCAAAAGCATGTGTTAAAACTTTTGTTTTGATACATTCTTATTGGTTAATATACTTGTTTATTGGATTAATATAATACAAACAAACCAAACATCTAGAAAAATATAGAGGTCCCGCCATTTCCTTCTTTTGTAAGAAAAACATATAATTTGCCTTTTGATTTATGCAAGATAAGATAATGAGTTGTCAAAATATATATAATCAAATATTAAAGTTGAAACTACTATATAAGATATATCATTATATTGCATTTATTATAAAACTAAAATAACTAATATGTAAAGAGACAAAAAACATGCAAAAGAAAGAAAGAGACAAATGTTTTGTTGTCTAATTTGCTTATTTCCTTGGTCATTGGAATAAGTATATACCAAAAATTCTTATTTTCATGATTTAAAAAAATAAAAGTCTTAATCTACACAACATTGAAAATTGTATATGTAAATTTGCCACTACAATTATTTTTGCGATCGTGGTTAAATTAGTGTTTGATTGATTGAAATTATAATTGTAAAAGAGGAGACATAAAGAGTCGTGTTCTTGTTCGGACAAAAGAAGGAACAAAAATAGAAAGGGCCAATGTTGTCTTGTACAAACAATATCTAGCTAACTGCAGCAAAGACCAAAATAGCTTATCTCTTTAATTTTCCACCATGAAAAAATGAAAGTTTTTTGCATGTAATAATATATTTGTAGAAAAAAATCTATGAAATACATGTTATTTGGGTATGAAAATTAATATGGAGGGGAATAATTAGGGCAACTATATAGATTACTCATAGTAACATCTAGAATCATGGAGACATGAGTAGTCTAGACTTATGCTAATTTTGGATTCAAAAAAATAGTTTATGAAAGAAAACATTAAGACATAACACACGTGCATTTGTTTTGTATCTATTATGAACAAAACGTATATCCAGACTAATATTTTGTACAAATTAAAAAACATATACAACTTGATTGTTGAACCGATCTGATCGTTTGATATACCTATAAAATGATATAATAAATAATGAGATAATATGTCAAAAATATCAACACAAAAAAACAGACAACTTCATAATATGTGGTAATGAACATAATGTGTTTAAAATATTCCAATATTGTTTATTGACATTAAAAATAATGGCTTTTCTTTTTTAATTCAATTAGGACTGGAAAGCGGGTCAATCCGCAACTCGCGAATCCGCCTAATCAAAAATATTTAAAATCAAATCTGCACCCGCAAAACCCACGATCTAATGCGCAGCCCGCTAAATTTAATTATTTTAATTTTTTTATATAAAATCACTAAAAAAAGTTTAAAAACTCATAAAAAACACGCAAAAAAAAATATCAAACTCATAAAAATAGATAGAATAATTTTGTTCAAATATAAAATTTAAGCAAAAAATATAAAATAAAATAAAATATAAGATAAATAATATTTTTAATAGAAATAAAGATAAAAAAACATATAAAAAAAATTGGCGGGTTGCGGGTTAGTCTGCGAATCTGCGATTCTCAAATAAAAAATCTACAGAAAAGTAAGATTTAACCTGCGAAACCCGTCAAAATATAAACTTAAAAATTGAAGCTCAAACTTGCTCCGCAACGGATAAAAACCCGTAAATCCACATAATAAAAACCATTTTCTCATGACTAAATTCAATGGTCTCTTTCAAAAACAGTAATATAAATTACAGGTGTAATGACCAGATAGATGTTGATAACATCAATAGATGCCTTTTCGTGGCCTATTTAAGCCTCTCTATTTACTGTTTTTGGCTTCTTAGTAAATGACAAACTTATTCCTATCTCTAATCAATTTAAAGACAAATTTAACATTCAATACTATGTATATATACACCATACAATCTACAAAAATTACTAGTGAGGATATATATTTCCGAATATAATTAGTATTCTTTTTTCTTATAAAAATTTCACGTACGTAACAAATCAAGGACCCATACTAGCGCTAGGCATTCAGTTCGGTTTACCGAAAACCGAACCGAATCAAACAAAATCGATTTCGGGTTGTTCGGTTTTAGAGGAGTAAACTGATAAGAATTTTTTATTTTTAGTTTGGTTTTCGGTTAGATTCGGTTTAAATTCATATTCGGTTTATTCAGTTAACCGAATAATGGTAAAAAATCATGTTTCGATTCGGTTTATTCGGTTTAATTTATACCGAACAAACCGAATAAACTGAATTGAAAGGTGAATTTTTAGGTTTATTTGGGTTAATCGGATTGAATTCAAAAATATTTTTTTTTACTTAAAACCGAACCTAACAAACCGATTTTTTTCGGTTTTATTTCAGAACTAATTTTTAAAAATCGAATAAACTGAAAAATCGAACCGTTTACACCGAATAAATCGAATGACCAAAGCTAACCCATACATTTTGTAACTTTTTTAAAAAAAAAATATTATTTAAAGAAACAGTATTGAGAACCAATAAAAAGCGTAGAGAGAGTAGACTGAATGAGAATCTTTTTTATTCTGCAATTTTAAGATTTTTAACAAAGGGGAAACACTGCCCCATTTAATTTCTTTTTAATTTATGTGAATTTGGTCATTTCCGTCTTATTTACATTTGTTTTTTTCTACTCTTTTTAATTATTTTTTTGTCTTCTTATATCCTACTTGGCTTTCACTAAACATTATTCTAAAAAGAAAAATATTCACAAAACGACAAAATTAATTTATCGTGGGTTCTTTATTTCATTTCAAACATTGGTCCTTAAAGATTAACGCATTATGTTATAAAAAGAAGAACATAAATAATAGTAACAAAAAGAAGAGAATAAACACATTAATGCTCACTATTATCCCAATAATCCTAATTATATAGTGATGATGAATAAATTAGAATAATTTAACTTTACTTTAAGAAAAGTATTTTAATAATTTATCACAAGAGTCATCTACACATACAGCACGTTCTTGTGATAGCTTGTGTACAGAGGCAGAGGCAGCCAAAGAACTCAGTGAGTGCAAAATATTCTGAATCCATTACCTCATGCTTTTATTGGATGCATGGCTTACCACTTTGGTTATATTGTTAGTGTAAAACATCGAATATTTATATTTTTATTAGGTGTGCTTGCACCATACTTACTACCTTGGCTCCGCTCCCGTCTCTTTAATTATATAAAGACCATGAGAAGATTTAACTATAATTGGCCATTCGGTTTAAATAAATAAAATGACATTGTTCGGTATTGATAATGAATTTTGATGGCGATGAGTCATAAGTCATAACTAATATTTTGTGGTTATAAAACAATATCGCACAACAATGTAGGAACAAGACTTAATTTATGGTCTCATTCTTGGTTTGGTTGGTGTTTACTTTTCCTTTTTAATCACGTTAGAGCTTGGTGTTATTGTTTTTATTTTAAGGTGGTGCTGTTGAACTACATACATTTATATTTAAAAGAACAAGAAATATATGTAACTAATATGTGCACATGGACACATGGACATGCACATGCATATCATTCATCATCCATGCACGTGCTCCTCACATAATGCTCTCTACATATTGCTTTCCATAATGTCATAAACATAATGATTATGAGTTTCATCATAGAGCTAGAAATTGTCCTCGCGTACCTTGTCACAAAAGATGTGTATATGTGAGAATATATGTATGTATATATACAATATGGTTGCATGAAATGGTAATATATTTGAGTAATACCATCTTTTTCTTTTTATACTTAATTGACTATGTTGAAGAGTATTAGATAAAATTAAGAAAACAATATGTCCTTTTTACGTTAAATCAAAAAATCTCAACAAAATATCAACGAGCTACTTTATAGTTACACTATCTAATTAAATTTTTACCGATGACTCACAAAAAACAATTTGTTTGTTGACAACAATTTTTAAAAAATTATGGTATCTTGTAGACATAATATACTCTCTTGTAAATAATGTCTTGAATACTCTTGATTTGACACGGATACTTTTGGATCGAGGTGACAAGCGCATAGATTCTCTCAAAATTTAGAACAAAAATAATACTACTCTAACAATATGACAAGACTTTTTTTTATGTATCTAGTACGTTTAACCACATAACATTATTTTAATCTACTATGAAAAGATACACATTTTATTATCTCACACCCACTCTGTTCCCGCACTTCTAGTTTCATGTTCTAAGCTGTCTTCGATGATTTGTCCGAGCCATCCCGAAGATGGTTAGCAGCTGTTGACTTTGGTTTGTTTGGTTTTATGGCTTTTGATAAAGAATGATTGTGATATTACAAAATTTTACTTCTATATTATTGTTTAACGTGTTTTATATTCCATATATGATCAGATCACTTTCTCCCAACTTTATCTTAGAATTATAAGTCCTTTATGATTGAAGTATGTGTTCAACAATTGACAGTGACGAAAATTGCAGTAAGTTTAGTGTCAGTACACATCAAATCCAAAAATACATGCAAATAATAACATCTCTACTAATTTAGATACATCTAGAAACATTGCATTCTATCCTATTGGATATTAAACAATATATCATTAAGTTATTTAATAATTGCAAAAAAACCTACACCTTCAGTTTTTTGGTTATTATATAGTTAATAAGAAAGATGTCAAAATGACAATTTCCAATGTTAGACGAGGAATCATGAAGCTGAGCCGTAATATTTTCGCTGAAAATTTTTATTTATTTGAAGATTTTTTTAATAAAATATGGATATTTTATGTCTTATGCAAAACAATAAAAATTTGACATACAAAAAATTTATTTTAGAGATTTAATAACATACTGTTAGTTTATTTAGCTATAAATTTAATAGATTGTACTAAAAATACACCAACTATTTATTTATTTTCATTAAAATACACAAACTTAAAACTTTTCTTTCTTTCTTTATAATAGACAAACTTTGATATTGTAACCATTTAACATATATGGCTTGACAAAAAGTAAAATCTGTTTATATTTTAGCTAAAATATAAAAGATTCTAATAGTAAATATATTATAAAATTAAAGAATCCAATTTTGAAAATATAAAAAAAATTTAAAATAAAAATAAAATAAAATTTTGAATTCGTAAGTATAAAATCCAAAAAACAGATAAAATTTTGGTTAAACTACATGAAAGTATTCAGTCCGGTTATTTTTCCAATCTGGTTAAACAATTGATTTTGGTCGGATTTACTAATGGGCTAAGGTATGGGACTATTTATAAAAGAACTAGAAAACTCATTTGTTAAAACAATGATCCAGTCAAGACACCGATATATAACTGTCCAAGTCACTAGTAAAAAAACTTACTTGGTCGTAGAAGCAAAATTTAAATGTTTGGAGATAGATTACATAACTTTATTTGGTTGATTTTTTCAAAATAAGAGTAAACCAACTATAGAGTTTACATAAATTAGTTACTCAATGTTAGATTCAAATATATATATATATATATATATATATAACGTCCACTATTCGAAGGGACCATATATAATATAAGTTTTGTTACTATCCATTATGTTAAAAATGCATTTCATTGTATAGGAGACTCCAATCTTAACGTGTGGTAAATGAGATAGGCGAATGGAGGGAAAAGATGATGCAGTCCTAACTAGACTCAAGACTTTAAGGTTGTGTGTGTATTTTCCTTGAATTTCTTATATGGTGAAGGAAAATGTTGTGTCTCGTCCGGTCACATGTGTCTTTGTGTCTACTTTAGAAATGACTTCTATTACTCTTAATCAACAGAGAGCAAACACAAAAAGACCAGTATTGGAGGATAACATTTCAGGCCAAAAAAATCAAGCAGATAAAGAAGAGATAGGGATTGTTGGCATGTAAACCAAATCTATGTTTAAATACGCTACTAAATTTATAAAATTAAGCACTAATTCATAAATTTTTAAAAAATCTCTTTTCCAAAAAAAAACCTTCCACATATTATGGTGACAGATAAAATTATTTTTATTTCGTTTTCTATACATAAACAATTTATTTTAGGATGTTTATTTATGATGAATAAATGTGACAAATAAAATTCTAGTTGTAAATACAAATAATAGAAATTGTTAAACCCAAATCTCACGGAGTGATAAACCAAATATATGTTTAAGTATGCTAGTAAATTCATAAAATTAAGCATTGATTAATAAATTTAAAGAAAAATTCTTCTCCAAAAAAAATCTTACACATATTATGGTGACAATTAATTGATTTTGCCATTGAATCTAATGGGAGTTTTGTAAAAAAAAGTTTGATACTTGGAATTTGAATGTATAATTTTCGGTTCAATGGACCAACTTTTTTAAAAAGTTTCCATAAGAATCAGCTACTAATTAATTTCTGTTTTTTGAGTCAATTAGGATATACTTCATCCCTTCCGTTCCTAGATTTTTGATGTTTTAGTATTTTTTGTTGTTCTAAAAAATTTGATGTTATCTATTTTATTTATTTAATTTTAATGTAAAATTAGATAATGATATGTTTTTATTGGAAAATAGAAAAATTTAACCAATAAAAAATAGAAAACAAAAAAAAAATAAGAAAAATAAAAATAAAAAAGTTAAATTGAAAAAAATAACAAAATTACTTTAAAATAAAAAATCCTGGAACAGTGAAAGTATATTTTTACAGAACATTTTTATATACATTGTTTCAGCTGACCAATCTCATCTCAATTTGACAGATCAGGGGAAGATGATGTAGTCCTAACTAGACTCAAGACTTCAAGGCTGTGTGTGTATTCTCCTTGAATTTCTTATATGGTGAATGAAAATTATGTGTCTCGTCTTGTCACTCGTGCCTTTGCGTCTGCTTTAGAAGTGAATTCTACTACTATGAATCGACGGAGAGCAAACACAAAAAGACCAGTCTTGGAGGATACTAATGCCACTGCACCCAACAAGAAGAAGAAGCGAGCGGCTTTAGGGGAGATCACTAATATTAAATCCATTAAAGCCATACTTGAGGTTGTTAATACTTAAAAAAACTGCATTATGTTTCCTTATTGTGTTTAGCTTCTTGTGATATATATATATGTGATGAAAAATGTGTATATGTGGTTGATATAACACTTCAGGCCAAAAACATCAAGCAGATAAAGAAGAAACATGGACTCGCATGCCAAAAACAAGTCACTGATCTTGAGTTCGGGATTGATGCAAAAGTATTAACTACAGCAGGAAACTTGTCTCTTTGTAAAGGCACAAGTGACACTGCTGATAACTGTATTGAGAAGTGTAATTTCAGATTGCCTCCTAAACCTCTTGGGAGATCAACTTCTACAGGTTATCCATTTAACAGAAATAAATTCAGATGATTAGTTCTTATTGTATAAAAGGGTCTTTAATGATTTATCAAATCGTTTTTTACAGTTGAGAAAAGTGCTGTTAATGGTAGTTCTACTGTACCGGATTTACCAAAATTCCTAGACATTGATTCAGATGACAAGGATCTTTTACTATTTTGTCTCTATGCACCTGACATATACTACAATTTGCGTGTTTCTGAGGTAATTCTTAAGCTTTGATACTTTCTAAGGAAACTTGGTAAGCCAAAGCATTCAAAGTTTGATTCCTTGTGCTTCTGTTCACTTCTTTTCTAGCAGCTTAAACGCAGACCGGTTCCAGACTTTATAGAGAGAATACAAAAGGATGTCACACCGTCTATGCGTGGGATTCTGATTGATTGGCTTGTTGAGGTTAGTGTTTAGTTTCACAGCTTCTATGCCTGTTTCTGGTTTCTCACAAAAGTCTGATTTCAATAACAGTTCTCTGAGGAATACACACTTGTACCTGACACTCTCTACCTCACAGTGTATCTCATAGACTGGTTCCTCCATGGAAACTACGTGCCAAGATAGCAACTTTAACTGCTAGGCATCACTTGCATGCTAATTGCCTCGTAGGTTCCTCTCTAATTTCACTTATAAATCTCGTCTCAGAACTGAAAGCTTCTGTTAGGTATGAAACTCAAATCTCTTTATTGATTACGAAAAAATGTCTTACAATGAAGTAGAATTGGCTAATCACACATCATGATAGCTCAACTCTAGAATGGCACATCACCATTTAACATTCATCATTCAACATAAATCCCCTAAACAGTGGAGAGTAGATATTTATACTAGTTCAGACTCTAACAGACTCACTAACTACCAACAGATTCTAACAAAATCTGTTATACAGTTTAAAACAACTTTACCTGCTTCTTCAAGCTGTTAGATCCGAGCTGCAGGGTCTTTTGGTCATCTTCACTCCTTCTTTAAGCTTTTGATATCACCTCACATGCCTCCTTAGGATTGTCACGNAAAGCCAAGCGGTAAGCTACTTTCCCAATCCTCTCAATCACTTCAAATGGTCCATAGAATTTGGCAGCCAACTTTTGACAAAATCTTTTAGCCACAGAGTTTTGTCTATATGGTCGAAGTTTTAGATATACCATATCCCCAACAGAGTAAGAGATATCCCTTCTATGCTTGTCAGCATTATTTTTCATTAACTGCTGAGCATGAACCAATTGTTTCTTGATCTGCACCAATATCAAATCTCTCTCCATCATAGCCTGCTCTAAAGCATAGTTCTTTGTTGATTGCTGCTCAAATCGTAAGATTGCAGGAGGTTCTCTACCATATACTGCTTTGAATGGTGTTGTTTTCAGAGCTGTGTGATAGGATGTATTATACCAAAGTTCTGCCCAACATAAGTACTTTGCCCAAGTTCTTGGATGTTGTGAGGAGAAACACCTGAGATAAGTTTCCAAAGTTCTGTTCAGCACTTCTGTTTGCCCATCAGATTGTGGATGATAAGCTGTGCTGTAACGAAGCTTCGTACCCGCCAAGTTAAAGCAATCCACCCAAAAACTACTCTGAAAAATCTTTGCTCTGTCTGATACAATTGACTTAGGAAACCCATGAAGTTTAACTACCTCTTTGATAAAAATGTTAGCCACGTCTAACGCCTGAAATGGATGGCACAACCCAATGAAATGGCCATATTTGCTTAATCTATCAACCACTACCAGAATCGCATTGACACCATTTGACTTGGGAAGTC
>KE156332.1:100770-116528 GCA_000411055.1 Leavenworthia alabamica
AACATTCATCATTCAACATAAATCCCCTAAACAGTGGAGAGTAGATATTTATACTAGTTCAGACTCTAACAGACTCACTAACTACCAACAGATTCTAACAAAATCTGTTATACAGTTTAAAACAACTTTACCTGCTTCTTCAAGCTGTTAGATCCGAGCTGCAGGGTCTTTTGGTCATCTTCACTCCTTCTTTAAGCTTTTGATATCACCTCACATGCCTCCTTAGGATTGTCACGTGCTTTCCTCCTAGTATACACATTCATAGGCATATCAGCTTCATTACAGATAACACCTATACAAGAGATCAGGTATATGAAGATTTCTGTTTTAACTCCTCGTATGCAGTGTAACTAATATGCGAATGGGATCATGGTTTAAAGGTCCTGGAAATGGAGAACAGAGTACTTAAACATTTTAGCTTTCAAATATACACTCCTACTCCAATAACGTTCCTCAAGAGATTTCTAAGAGCAGCACAAGCCTCTCTCTTGGTAATGCGTTTTCTAATTTGGTCTCTTATCTGTTCTTATTACAAAGTTTTATCACAGTATCTGATTCCTGATTCTGTAGAGTCCGAGTCTTGAGATCGAGTTTCTAGCCAGCTATTTAACGGAGTTGACATTAGTAGACTACAATTTCTTGAAGTTTCTTCCTTCTGTTGTTGCTGCTTCAGCGGTTTTTCTTGCCAAGTGGACAATGGACCAATCAAAACATCTATGGGTCTGTAATGTTGCCTCATTCTCTGTATCCAGACACAGTTTAGCTCCACAGATCTTTAATGTCCTTTTTGTTTTTTTTTTTCTTTCCCTGCAGAATCCAACACTTGAGCATTACACAACGTACAAAGCATCAGATCTGAAAGCATCTGTTTATGCCTTGCAAGATCTTCAGCTTAACACCAAAGGTTGTTCCTTGAGCTCTATACGTATGAAGTATAGACAAGAGAAAGTGAGTTAAAGTGTTAAACTACATACTAAACCCGGTTTGAATTCGGTTTTCTCAATTCTCATAAGACTGTTTGGTTTTTGGATTTGCAGTTTAAATCTGTGGCGGTTCTCACCTCTCCAAAACTACACTTGACACATTATTCTGAAGTGGCTAATCCAAATGGTTTAACTCTTAACCGATAATACACTTATAGCATTGATGGTCCGTTTTGTCTTCATTCATCTGTTTAATACCTGATTAGAGATTCGGTTTAGCCTGGTTTAGTTTTGATCTGTGGTTTGGTTCTTGCAAACCCTGGCTCATCTAATAGGTATTTTAATTGTAACGAGAATGTCCTATCCGAGGCAATGTAAACAGTTTCGAATTTTTGTATTATTGTCTGAGATTATGTAAATTTCATACTTTATTGATTACTAATATTGAATTGTTATTCTGTAAATTCTAGGAACCGGTTTAGACTTTAGTCCAGTGACCAAAATATAGAAAGATTAATAAATTTCATATAAAAGAACCTCAACTTCTACAGAGTCGATTTAAAACTTAGATATCTCTATAGAGAATTCAAATATAAAAATATTTCATTCTCTATCACATGATCTTTTCATAATCCTTAGCCTCTTGCATGATCCAATAAACATTCTGCACATAAATAATTTATTAGAAAAATCAATTAAATAAAACAAAGAGTATATATGTAAGTGGAAACATACTCCCAAGGAACATCACCAGCAAGCATCCAATCTCCATCTTTGTCCTCATATATTGGTACGTATTCACTTTCCTTCAACGTACCATCTTCATTTTCATACATAAATATTATAGTTAATATAAATCTCTTGGTCATTATCAAAAACCAAACAATATTAGTTTTTAGAAACCAAAACTAACCAAAATTGATAAAGCATCCAAATAGAATTCGAAGAGCTGAAGCGAGATCTTGGTAACATTTATACATTTCCAAATCTATCTTCCTTAAGAACGCAGCTCCATCTACACTCACTTTCACGTATGAGCTTTTGGTTTGTTTGAAACTGTTTTTTCTCCGGTACGTACAAACGGGTGGCCACCCAACAACTTGGCTCTTCGTCACCGGTTCACAGTTCAGATCACTCTCTACCTCCGGAAAAGCTCTCTTCTTGACGATGATATCTCCGGGAAGACCTAGCCGTAGTTCAGTGACTTCGAGTTCAAGAACATTACCCTCATTCGCCATTTTGATGTTTTATAACCTAAGTATTGTGTTATTGTGTTTGAGTTTTATTATGTTGCCATTTTATATGTTCTCATATGAACCCAAACAATACCGTTTGAGACAAGCTCGTTTAGCATTAATTTATCTTGTCGGCCCCAGTCGAAGATCTTGTCCGTAATCTTTATGTCATTTCTTTTAATTATTTTGCCGCTTCGTGTTCAAATGTCGATAATATGGGTCCGTTGATTCGACAAATCCTACGGCCACAATTTCGTTACCGACAAGGTAAGAGTTCTCTATCAACCGTTGGATCAGAAACACGATACAATATAGTATTAGACAGTCCATGTTATGTGTGATTTGTTATGTCTCCGGTTCTTTTAATCAACGACATAAAACAAGAACAACATATTCATGGTCGAATACGTAATAGTGATTAGTGCACATTAATATGTACGTATATATGTATATATACATTCATGTTTCTTGACAACCGAACACGTGTAACTACAAAGACAAGTGTGTACCACACGAAGGCTATATCATAGATTCATACACTCACTTACATAAATTTGTTTTCCCTACATAATATACCAACACGGAAACACGTACCCGATACTTTTAGCTATCGACTCACTTACACAGTTACATGACCCACTGACACAATTACATTAAACTTTTGCTATTCACCCACTTACTCAATACTTTTAGAGGCATATCATACTTTGTCATACCATACATAATTCCACTTTTTGTCGGTATCGTACATTTTGGAATGTGCATGTGTTGATAATTTTAAATTTCATTGTAAGCATTTTTTTTGGTTAATTGTTAATCTTATTAAATAATAAAAATTTACTGTAAAAAAATTTACTTCAAATTATAATATATATTTTACTGTAAAAAAAATTATATTTATATTTGTCGCTTTAGTTCTTTATAACCCTAGGCACGGCTCTGACAACAGATAAAGATTTTTCATCAAGTTCTGTCTTTGGATGATAGTTAGGATCAGGGAACGCTCAAGGACAAGGTATCATAATAACTCTTGTTTTATTTATTAAGCAACATTGTGTTTTATTTTGTTCGAGATTGATGGGGTTTAAATAGCTAAACAAACAATAAACGATGTTTGGTGGCAGCTTTAAAGGTGGGGATTGAATGTTTATTTGTTGTGTGATTAGTGTTAACTGGGGATAGTATATAAATTCGTGGTAGCCACTCATCTCCTTCAACTCTAGAGGTTCGACTCACAAGTTATGTCGTAATAGAGAATTAGTGAAACCCTAGTTAATTATTCCCACTTTTTTATTATATAAATTTTTTTGTAAGAAATCGTGTCATTTACTCATTTAGCATATAATAAAATAAGTTAACCAATCATAAAAATTACTACAAACTACAATTGATTATTCAATATTCAATCATATAAAGTTAAATTAAAATATGAAAATATCTTATATTATGAAACATGTAAACACCTTTTTAATTTCTTAATTATTGATCCGTTACCCTTTGCCCTTTGGAATTAACTTCGCATAATACATATCTATATTGTGGAGGAAAGATATAAAAAAAGACTGAAATTTAATTTCATTGGCCTTGATTTTAGGTGGGGTTATTCAATTTTGTATTTTAATAGATTTTATTGTATTTTTAAAATTCAATAAAATCATATGTTATTCAATTATGTATTTAGAAAAGTACAATAAAATACATTGTTATTGGATTAAACATTTGATTACTGATTTCAAAATACATTAAAATCAAGTGTTATTCAATATTGATTTAAGTTATTTACATTTGGATTTCAATGTATTTTTTTGTATTCTTTTTCTAAAATATGAGTAATCAAAATACCATCATTTTAGGTAGTATTTTGAAATACTTCTTAAATTAAAATACAATACAATCATTTTAAATCNATACATTAAAATCAAGTGTTATTCAATATTGATTTAAGTTATTTACATTTGGATTTCAATGTATTTTTTTGTATTCTTTTTCTAAAATATGAGTAATCAAAATACCATCATTTTAGGTAGTATTTTGAAATACTTCTTAAATTAAAATACAATACAATCATTTTAAATCTTAATCCAATAACACCCCTTAATATCAAAATCATTACCTTGTATCTAAGCTGGCTGCCCTTAAATAAAAGACTAAACTTATAATTGATTATTGTAGAGTTGATTTTTAAATAACAGTTTAGCACCAAGTAAATGAAAATGTCAATGTTAATTTGAGTTTCATTGAATAATACAATAATTTAGCACCATGTAGTAGTTAATAATTATTTAACTGTAGAATAATATAATTGACTTAGGAATGGTTTTGGTGTAAAGATGGTATTTAAATAACCATAATGGAAAGGTCTATATAAGTGTTTAGGATTTTAATTGGATCGGACAAAAAGTAAAAGAAACCAAAAGTGATAAATGGAGAGTCCTTTGTTGAGAAACGACGTCGAGAGTCCTCAGTTGACCCACAACGACGATGCTTCAATCACTTATCCGAAACTCTCACGTCCATTAATATTAGCAATTGTTTTGAACTCGATCGAGATTCTTTTGACCTTGGTCCAGATTGTTGTAGCCCTAGTAATTGTGAATGGAACAAAAGGTGAACATGAAGAAGCATCATGGGTTCTAGTCTATGCTTGTTTTTGTATAACTAACCTTCCTATTCTATGTTGGTGTTTATGGCAGATCATAAGTCCTTTCTCACATTTAAGGTATATATATTATAACATATGTGTTTATTTTATTTGATTAGGTATTAGAAGAAACTTTCACAATTGTTAATGGTTTTGTAGAATCAACGAAGTGGTGTTTCATTCCAAGACAACGCTTGAAGGGTTCTTCTTTGTTTGGTGCATTTGGTTCCTCTGTTTTTTTGTTTTCGGCTCATCATCTCTAGAACATAATACTCAACTCTTCTCGTACGTAACGAAATAGAACTTATTATATATAATGTCCTAAAAACAGTAAACAATCTCTCTAATGATATGAAATTATTAACGTAAGACTGTCGTATTTTATTGTAGGTTAAGTGTTGTTCTCCTTGCTTTTGGTTGCATTCGCTATGTGCTTCCTCTTGTAATATGTACAGCGACGTGTTGTTGTATGTTATGTTTTGCCGTTAATAACAACACTTGAGGACAGTGGAGTCGTTAAATTATCTTCACCGGATAAAAATTTGTGGATCATGTTGTTTTTCAACTTTCTTTTTCTCAACAGCTGTTGTGTAATGCTCTATATTCTCTATATTTCTTTGTTTAAATAAAGGCAAGTGTCTCAGTTATCTCTTCTTGAAATCGTCTGAGCGAGGGCCGAGGCAAAACTGAAAGACACGCCCAATGCCTTAAGTATCGTTTTGTCATCTTGTGTAACTTTCTTAAATTAAATAATACTATATTTTATAATTTTAAAGATCATGGGTCTACTATTGTTGGATTAAATTTGAAGTTAATTTGAATGAGAAGTTAAATATTTCTAGGATTATAAAAAGTGTAAATATTTTATGTCTAAAATATAAAAATTTTATGTTTAGGTATATAAATTATATGAGTCATTCCACTAATTACCAATTACTTATGAGTTGAAAACTCATAAACTTAATATGGTAGCAGATTCAATATTCAATTTCACGAATGAAATTTAAGATTAAGAGAAAAAATGTTGGATTAAGCTTGAAGATAAAATTACTCTTTATATTACAACAAAAGTTCACCAAATAATTATAAATGTCAATGCTGATTTGAGGCTCATCTAATAGGTAACAAGAGGTTATTTTAAGGGTTTTCTACTACAAGATCACTAATCTTTAATTTTTTCGTAAGACCAACCGTGACACGAATTGTGTGTAAATCAAACCTACAATATCAAAAGTTACCCGCTAAATAGATCTTCCGTGTAATGTCGACGTGATAACGTTAGAAACCTAATGGAACATGAAATGACGTCGTTTAACGAAGGTAATTATGCAAAAAATAATGGTCCATGGTTTTAAAGCAAAAAGACTTATTATTATAGTTTTGATTTTTTTTTTTAATTTTGAAAATATGTTTTTTAATATATAATTGTCTAAAACAATTATTGAAAAACTACACAATATGAAAAGTAATTTCATTTATAGTTTTTATAGTTTTCTCTTCATACTTGCTTACATATTATATTATTATTTAAAAATTAATTTTTATGTTTTATAAAATAGAATTTTTAACAAAATCATTACAATTGGTTTTACATTACTCAATGACTCACATGATTTAAAGTTTATAAATAAAATATCAAAAGTCTCAAATATTATATACATAGTTAAAATTATGTTTATTTCTTTGTTACATTTAGAAATATGTATCAAAATTATTTTGCTTGTCAAAGATAATTATAATTGATCTTATAAAATAAACTAGTATTTCTTCTATTATAAAAAATATTATTTTATATAAATCATATACCTTAGACAAGCATAATAAAAAGGATAGCAAAAGAAATGATGTTTTGTTCTCCATATTTTTATGTTTCTAGTAATTTTTTTCAAAATTTGTATTTCTAAAAGTACTTGTTTGAATATTTACTAAAGTTATAAATTTATTTTTTAGTTTTTTTCAATTTTTTATAATTATAAATATATATCTCATTTGTTGAATATTTAGTTGATATATATAATTATACACCCATACTAAAAACATATTTTCAAAAATTTTAAACAAAAAAAATTTAAAATAATAATAGATAATATATTTTTTGGTAAAAAACTAACCACATTTATTTTTTTACAAAATCAATTCTCATCTAAAATGATATCGTAATATAATTCCGTTAGATTTCTAATATTACCGCATCAACACTACTTGGAAAGTCTATTTATATGACCCACTTACACAGTTACATGAAACTTTTGCTATTCATCCACTAACTCAACTCGATCTGTTATAGGCATATCATACTTTGTCATACCATACACAGTTCCACTTTTTGTCGGTAGATACTCAATCTCTGAATAATAATGTACATTTTGGAATGTGCATATGTTGTAATAAGCTAGATTTCTACTTATGTTGATAATTTTAAATTTTATTATAAGCATTTTTTAGGTTTTGATCGATCATGTATATAGTTTCGAAAACTAATAAAAACTCTACAAAGAGTTTGTGGTAATGGAGTGCGAACCCATCATGATATATTAATCAGCACATCATTGACATTACAACTGATAACGATTATTCATCAAGATCGTCTTTGGATGCTAAGATGATTTTTTTTTAATGCAGATGGAAGTATTATAATATTATACTTACTTCACTGTAAAATGTTACAACCAAATAAATAAAAAAAGCATGTAATATGTGTAATGACTTCTCTCAATATTATTGATCTGTTACCCTTTGTCCTTTGGATTTAAATTCGCATAATACATATCCATATCGTTGAGGAAAAGATATAAAAAAAGACTAGTCACACTTGACTTAAATAAATAATATTGACTTATTGGTCTTTTTATTATTATTTATGACAAAAACGTATTGGTCTTTTTTTTTTATCAACAAACATATTGGTCTTAAAATAATAATTTAGCACCAAAGAGTTGAAGAAGGCTACAAATGCTTTGTGTGTAATTTCGCCACTCTTTGCGGAAGCCATAACAGTGCTGGAAGCTCTGCGGAGGCACGCCGCCAAGGGTGGAGGAAAGTCTGGATTCGGACGGACAGCCAGCAGCTTGTACGTGATTTCCAATCGGGAGATCGCCGGAAGGAACTCTTCGGAACCTTCGCCGATATCAATATCATCGCCTCTACGCTCGAGTTTTTCTATTTCTCATTTGTTAAACGAAATGAAAATGAGCCTGCCGATCGTTTGGCAAAAGAAGCCCTACAAAACAATGTATTGGACTGAGCCTCTTTAATCTAATGCAGTTGAACAAAACAAAAAAAGGCTACACATGCTTTGTGTTTCAATGCGGATTTACCGGGTTGGATGAAAGGTACAAGAGAATTGCGTAGCCAGCTTCGTTTTAACAAGTGCACCACAGCAATTTATATATTAAACACACAGCAGAGTCACTACTCAAAGATAGCTCCACTTGCAAAACAGCTGAGGAACATGATACTATAAATAAATTCCACGTAAAATAAATTTATCTAACTCTCGACCTTGTGTACTATAAAACCACTACAAGATAAAATAACATTTTAATCTCATTGACCTTAATTTTAATATCTAAATCATATCCTTCTCTTCTGTGTCTTATCTGTCTACGCTTACATAAAATGCTATACTAAACTTATAATTGATTACTGTCGAGTTGATCTTAAAATAACAGTTTAGCAACTAATTGAACATGCCATTGATAATTTGAGTTTCATTGACGAATTCAATAAATAATTAGCACCATGTAGTAGTTACTAATAATTAGTTCATAGTAGAATACTATAATTGACTTAGGAATGGTTGTGGTGTAAAGATGGTCTTTAAATAACCAATCAGGGTCTATATAAATATATAGGATTTAATTGGATTGGACAAGAAGTAGAAGAAACAAAAAAGTGAACAATGGAGAGTCCTTTGTTGAGAAACGATGTGGAGAGACCTCAGTTGACTTACAATGACTATGCTTCAATCCCTTATCCGTTTCTCTCACGTCCAATAGCAACTGTGATGATCTCGATAGAGGTTCTTATGACCTTGGTCCAGATTGTTGTAGCCCTAGTAATTGTGAAAGGAACAAAAGGTGAACATGAAGAAGCATCATGGGTTCTACTCTATACTTATTGTTGTATAGCTAATCTTCCTATTCTATGTTGGTGTTTATGGCAGAGCATAAGTCCTTTCTCACACTTAAGGTATATATATTATAACCTATGTGTTTATTTTTATTTTTTTATTTGTTTAATTAGGTATTATTAATTAGAAGAAACCTTCACAATTGTTAATGGTTTTGTAGAATCAACCGAGTGGTATTTCGTTTCAAGAAAATACTTGAATGGTTCTTCTTTGGTTGGTTTGTGATGTTCTTCTATGTTTTTGTTTTCGGCTCAACATCTCTAGATCATAATACTCAACTCTTCTGGTACGTAACGAAATCAAACTTATTATAATGTTGTCCTAAAAACATTAAACAATCTCTCTAATGAAATTATTAACGTGCGAGTGTCTTATTTTTTGTAGGTTATGTGTTGTGTTCCTTTCTTTTGGTTGCATTCGCTATGTGCTTCCTCTTGTAATATGTACAGCGACGTGTTGTTGTATGTTATGTTTTGCCGTTAATAACAACACTTGAGGACAGTGGAGTCGTTAAATTATCTTCACCGGATAAAAATTTGTGGTTCATCTTGTTTTTCAACTTTCTTTTTCTCAACAGCTGTTGTGTTAATGCTCTATATTCTCTATATTTCTTTGTTGTAATAAAGGCAAGTGTTTCAGTTATTACTTGAATCATCTCTTCTTGAAATCGTCTGAGCGAGGCAAAACTGAAAGACACGCCCAATGCCTTCAGTATCGTTTTGTAATTTGTGTACCTTTTTAAATTAAACAATACTCCCTCTGTTTGTGAAAGAGTGTCATTCTATAGTTGACATTGTGTTTCTAAAAGAATGTCATTTTATTTTTCCAATGTACTTTTTACATCTAATTTCCATATTTACCCTCTATTTATATTTAATAACATTTATATTCATGTTATTATTCATTAATTATAATATATTAAATAGGGTTATATTTGCATTTTCAAACATTTTCTTAATCTGTGTGAAATAAGTCAAAATGACACTTATACAAAAACATAGAGAGTATTATATTTTATAATTTTAAAGATCATGGGTCTATACTATTGTTGGATTAAATTTGAAGTTAATTTGAATGAGAAGTTTTATTTCTATTCAATTATGTATTAGAAAAATTGTATATGTTTTATATATGAAATTTGAAAATTTATCTTTATATATATAATCTATATAAGCCATTTCGTTCCTTACTAATTATTTTTGAGTTGGAAATTCATATTAACTTAATATGGTAGTACAATCGGAGGTTTAACTATAATGTTAGGAAAAAAGCATTTATTGTAGGTTTTATAAAAAATTTCGAATTTTTTTAGTATTAATTTTAAAAAATTATTAGTATATTACTAAAATATATACATATATTTTAATATAGTTTTTCTTCTGTTTAAATTTTTATTTATATATTAAAAACAGTACTAGTTATTTAAGGTATTTTACAAAAATTATTTCAAATTTTGATATTTTATAACTTTAAGCTAAAATTAATTAAATAAACTATAAAATAGTGTAAAATTATATTTTATGCTTGAAAATTAGTAGTAAAAAAATTGTTATCATGTATTTTCCTACTCTAGTAAAATATAAATTTATTTTAATTTTTTTGTTATAACTATTATAAATGTTTATAAACATTATTATTTAAAAAAAAATTGTATATTTTAAAGCAACATTGTATTTTATTTTATTTAAGGTTAATGGGTTTAATTAGCTAACAAACAATAACCGATGTCTTGTGGCATAATAGATTGGGGTGATGGCTGCTTTGAAGGTGGGGGATATTATTTAAATTTTTCATGGCCACTCATCTCTTTGTGATGCTCCTAAACTATAAAGCTTCGACTTACAAATAGAGAATTAGTGAAACTCTAATTAATTACTATTTAATAGATATGCATACGCAGTTTTATTAAGATGGTTTTTTAAAAAATGAAGATTGAAGTATATTTATTATTTTTTATTTTTATTTTTTTTTGATAATTTAGGTAATCCGGCTGAATAAGGGGACCGTCGATTTTGATACAGCTTAGGATGGCAAGCCTATACTGCAGACCAGCGCATCGTCCCCCAACACCGACTAATCCTGGGGTCCAGAGAGACCATGTGAAAGCCCCGATGACCAAGCGATTTAAATGTGACAAATTCCGTAACCGGGTGGGTCGATCCTTGGTTTTGACCAACAGGGCAAAACTCATCTATCGCCTAGAGAACCACCCCACTACCCTCGCTTGGTTAGATTTCACTGTAAGATGTTACAGTGAATGAAAAAAACATGTGATGTAATGATTTGTCAATATGAATGGTCTGTCACCCATTGCCCTTTGGATTTAACATCGCATAATACATATCTATACTGTTCAGGAAAAAATATAATAAATACTAGTCAACAGTTGACTTAAAGAAATAGATCTTGACTTTTTTTATTGTCAAAAATGTATTGGTTTTTTTTATGCTAGTATTGGTCTTAAAATAATAATTTAGCACAAAAGAATCGGAGAGGGCTGCTACAAGTGCTTTGCGTAGCTAGCAACGTTTCAACAACTGCACTATCCCTGAACAACGGATCGGATTATTTGAATCGTATTGGCAAAAATAGAATTAGAAATGATTTGAATTAATCGTACATAGATAAATAGGTTAACCGATATAATTTTATTTTTGATTCAAATTTTAGATCAGATCGGATCGGTTTAAAATAATCAATTTGTTTGGTTTATTTGGATTATTAAAATTAAAATTAAATAATTTTGATAAAATAAATTGTTTAAATAAGATTTTTGATCCGATTAATCTGAAATTTTTTTGAACTGATTCGATCCGATTAAACCTTGATCCAAACTGATAAATCTAACATATTTTTTCTGGTTTATCCGATGAATTTTAAAATTTTCAAACAACCCAATAATCGAATAACTCAATCCGTTTAATCCAATTAATCCAATTGTCCACGATGAAATTGCAGAAGACCTACCTACTACTGCGAGCCGCCTCTGCCTCTGTTTATATATTAAACTATAGCAAAGCGTCACTCCTTAAATATATAGCTCCACTTGCAAAAAACTTAAATTACATCGGAGGTCTATATAAATGTTTAGGATTTTAATTGGATTGGACAAGAAATAGAAGAAACCAAAAGAGATAAATGGAGAGTCCTTTGTTGAGCAACGATGTCGAGAGCAACGATGTGGAGAGCAACGATGTGGAGAGCCCTCAGTTGACTTACACTGACTATGCTTCAATCACTTATCCACAACTCTCACGTCCAATAGCAATTGTTTTGAACTCGATCGAGCTTCTTATGAACTTGGTCCAGATTATTGTAACCATAGTAATTGTGAAAGGAACAAAAGGTGAACATCAAGAAGCAACATGGATTCTAGTCTATACTTATGGTTGTATTGCTAATCTTCCTATTATATGTTGGTGGTTCTGGCAAATCATAAGTCCTTTCTCACACTTAAGGTATATTATAACCTAAGTTTTCATTTTATTTTAATTAGGTATTAGAAGAAACCTTGACAATTGTTTTTAATGGTTTGTAGAATCAACCGAGTAGTGTTTCTTTTAAGGAAAACCCTAGAATGTTTCTTCTTTGGTTGGTTCGTAGTGTTCTTCTGTGTTTTTGTTTTCAGCTCATCATCTCTAGATCATAATACTCAACTCTTCTGGTATGTATTCAAATAAAACTTATTATAATGTCGTCATAAAAACATTAAACAATCTCTCTAATGAAATTAACGTACGACTGTCGTGTTTTATTGTAGGTTATGTGTTGTTCTCCTTGCTTTTGGTTGCATTCGCCATGTGCTTCCTCTTGTAATATGTACAACAACGTGTTGTTGTACGTTTTGTTATGCCTTTATTAACAACCCTGTGGCCTAAGAAGTCGTTAAATTATCTATCCATGGACTTCTTGCCCGGATCAAAATTGGTGGATCATGTTGTTTTCAATTTTCTTCTACTCTATATATATTTCTTTGTTTAAATAAAGGCAAGTGTCTCTGTTATTTACTTGCATCATCTCTTCATCAAAATCTTCTGAGCGAGACAAAACTGAAAGACATGCGCAGTGCCTTAAGCATCATCTTGTCATATTAGTACCAAATGCATTTTTCAATAATTGATTATCCTTTATAAACTGCCATAACAACGACGCTACAACTGACACGAGGAATTTTTTTAAAATAAAATTAAGGTCGGACCAAATTAAAATGCAATAGTTACCGGTGGCTTACGATACATTTTGTTCTTTACCTTTCTTAAATTAAATTAAATAATACTTTATATTATAATTTTTAAGGTCATGGGTCTACTACGTACTATGAGCCGCCTAATATTTATATTACAGCAAAGTGTCACCAAATAATTGAAAATGTGAATGCTAATTTAAGTTTCATTGTAGAATATAATTATTTAGCATCAAATAGTAGTTAAATAATTATTTCATTGTAGGATACTATACTTGACTTGAAACGGTCTTGGTGTTATAAGATGGCTTTAAAATAAATAATTAATTTAGCACCAAAGAAGTGGAAGGGTCTATATATATATGCTTTGTGTTTCAACGAGGATTTTAATAGGAACTGCTTTGAACTCGATCCAGCTTCTTATGACCTTGGTCCAGATTGTTTTAGCTATAGTAGTTATGAAAGAAACAAAAAGTGAACACTCATGGATTCTTCTCTATACTTGTGGTTGTATTGCAAATCTTCCTAATCTAGGTTGGCGTTTCTGGCAGATCATAAGTCCTTTCTCTCACATAAGGTATTTACTCTAAGCTGTGTGTGTTTTCTGAATGCATGCATTAGAAACCTTAACTGGTTTTTATTGGTTTGCAGAATTAACCGAGTGATATTTCGTTTGAAGAATATTGTTGAATATTTCTTCTTGGCCCGTGGCCGTCGCACCTCGGCCTAGTTGGGCCAGTGACTTAAGTATCTTGTTGTGTGCCACATTATCTCACAAAATAAACATTTCTAGCTTTTTTCAACAGTTGATTGTTGTTTATATGCTGCCTACATATCATATAGTGAAGTCTCAAATACTGATACTAAATTTGAATCTGGTGTCCGAAGAAGTACATGGATTAAGTCGTGACAACTATAATACTTGGGAATCATAGTCTTATTTGAAGGATCAAGTATCTTATTTTGATCATATAACTTCTATTGATGGGTGTCTTTGATGATTATCACTTGGGTCCAAATTTATCATTGTCGTTCTATTAAAACGCAACTGTTTTAAACGTTGAGTTTCACTTTCAATGATGTGTCTCTTCATTAATAATACAACTTGTCAACTTGCTTTTGTTTCAACTTTCAACTTCAATTATGTCTCTAAATCCTTGAAAGTCTTTTGTACTTTTTGGGGACCTTTTTATTGTCCCTTTCTCGCTTTAAAAGCCGCCCTCACCATTATTATAATTTCTTATTCATAGTTAAATATATTTTATCTAATTGAAATTATATATGGTTTATGTGATTTGATTTAAACTGAATTTTTTATAATTTAATTTTACGATGAGTAATTGTCAACTAGCACAATGTAATATCTTGCAATTCACTGATTTTTTTTTTTACAATATTTAGAAATCGAATTTCAGATTTAATATAAAAGACATAAAACTTTAACCAATAATGATTTGAAAAATCTAAGCTGAATATATGCGATAGTTATTTTCAATCAGTTAGATTTTATAAGCTTTTGTTTTTATGTTTTTAATTGTTCATTTTAAAGTTTTAAATGTTTGAATTGGAAAACTAAAATTACATTATAAATTTTGTTACTTAACCAAAAAACAATTGAAAATAAACAATAAGCTACATTTGGAATTAATAGCTACAATAGTATTAAGATTTGAATTACAAAATCAAATCAAATTAAATAATAGTAAATAAATAAGACTATTAAAATATTTAGAATCAATGGTAAGTAAATAATAAAACCATCTCTTTAATAAAATCACAAACTAATTAAGAAAATAAAAATAGTTATTAAATTTATGATTGAATAGCATGTAATTGTCAAACTAGATAGTTTGACAAGGTTATACTAAATTTATTGTAATTTTAATTTTATACTCCAAAAATTTTCGATATCAAATCCGTTCATCTAAATTTTATTCACCGATAAAATTTTGGTAACTAGTTATTTGCTAATAAATATCTGTATTTTATTTTAAATTTTTTATAATTAGTCAAATTATTTAAGAAATTATGTCCTTATTTATAAGTAACTATAATATACTAAATTTTATTTAATTAAAAGTTATACAGTTTTATTATCAACGATACTTTTAAAATATTTAAAATTTATACAAAATCTCCATATGCAACAATAGTTGAATTGGAAATAGTACTAATATCTTAAGATTTAATAGAAGTAACGTCTTGACTTTTTATGTAATATAATGCCAATATTAGCACAGAACCCACAAATTTTGGAGGAACAAAATTAAATCAGACGTAGTTACTTGTCTCATACGCTTGAATTTTCCATGCAAATAAAATATTGAAATTTCGACTTAGGCCCTGTTCGTTTTCTCATCCAGATGTAATATCTGGATGCAAACGCTTAGATGTTGTTCGTTTTTTCATATAATTTTGCATCCAGATGCTGAAATGAGATATTTGAGATGCTAAAATGAGATATTTGAGATGCTAAAAAAATGAGCTTCCAGATGTTGCATCTGCATCTCAAAATCCAAAAGTCTAAAATACCCTTTATTTCAAACAATAAAAAAAGTTAAAATGTTTTTCTCTAAAACACGGAAACAATTTTTTTAAAACACAAAAAAATCGGTTTTCCGATAAAATATGAAAACACGTTTTT
>KE156332.1:128507-139094 GCA_000411055.1 Leavenworthia alabamica
GATATCTGAAAAAGTCATCGGTTTTATCGTTAGAAAAGTAAACACTTGTAATATATATGGCTCATAAATGTAGATTTATATACCTTGGCAACTCTTAGATTCTCAGGGAGTCTCAGTGACCTGCATTGAGAAGGCTCGCTGACTTCAGTAAGCTTCCATATCTTAGACTTATCATTTGATTCTTCTGTAATCACTGGCTTCACATCCACCATATTCCGCGAATCCCCATTCTGTTAAAGACAAGTGCTGATGAATGATGGAAAAATAAAAGAAAAGTGAGTGAAAGAACCAAAAATGATAGTTATTACCATTCCTTGGATGGACACTACATTGGCTGATCGATCTGCAATTCCAGCACTCGTTGCAGCCGCAGCTGCTGCTGCTGCAATGCTGTTTATGGCAGGCTGCAAATGTAGAAATGTAAGTGTTGACGAAATCTTTTGATTGGGCATAAGTAATTTAAAGCTTAGCTTAGAATCAAAGTACCTTGGAGGATTCAGATGATATGTTCTCAAAAGTGTGCAATAGCCTTAGACCATCTGAGTTTGCCATAACCTTGATCACATTCTCATTTCCAGACACGGCCAAGAGAGAGCCTTCCTTGTTAAACCGGATACGCGGGCTTGCCTAGTTTAAGATTAGAAGAACAATGTCAGAAGAAACTCCAAAAGATTATCAAATTATGCTTTTTTGTTCACGTACTTGAAGGCCTCCATCGCCATCAATAGCAGTTAAAAGCTGTACACTGTCCATATCCCAGAACTTAATGGAGAAATCATCACCAGCGGCTAAGTAACGGTTTTTAGTTGTATCAAACTGAACAACACCGAGAGAACGCTTGTGGAATCCTTGATAAGTTCTTTTAACAGCTCCTTCGCTTTCATTCCATTCAACTATGAAAGACTCTCCATCTTTACTCGTCCCACAAGAGAATAGTCTAGTTCCATCAGCACTATAAGCCATTGTAGTACACCAACGACCAGGTGCATCATAGTCAACTCGAGAACCCATATTATCATACAACCATGCCTTAATTTTCCCATCGAGAGCAGTCGAAAATATAAACTTGAAGACAAGAAGAATACAGCAAATCAAAAAACTAAAAACATGTAACAGAAGGAAAGGAGAATCAATGGATAAGCTAAGCTTACCTGAATGTTTTCCTTGTAGTGAGGACAGACAGAGTAAACAGGAGCTTCATGGCCTTCAAAAGTATACCTTTTGACACCATTTGCAGCATCCCAGACCTTGATGGTTTTGTCATCACCACAGGTTATTACACATAGTTGCTTGTTTGGAGTCGAGAAGGCAATATCATTCACACCACCAACATGAGCATCAATCTGAAATAATCACAATGTTATAAGACAATACACCAAGGGGAAAAAAGAATGGCATAAACAGAGGCTTGTGAATGTTATGAGACCTCATGGTGTTGCCTTATGTCTTCACCTCCGTGATAAGAGTATAGTTGTACAATATGTCTCGAGTAGGCAACTCCTGCAATTGAGAACGTTGGGTTGACTTATAAAGTTGCATTTCATGTGCAGATTCGAATTCAAAGGCAAGTTTTTTTACCAAACAAGGAACCATCCGGGCTCCATATCACACGGTTGACAGAAACTACAGGTTCTTTCACCAACGCAGCCTGAAGATACAAATATTTAGTCACTGTAGATTCATAACATATACCAATACTCATGTTTCGTTGTTGCTATGCATAGGCACCTGCAAGGGCATTGAGCATTTACTCAAGTCCCAAACTTTGAAGGTCTTCTGTACTAATCGTTCCCGAGAACCAACTTCCCAGAGCCCGATATCCCCTACATTTGTACCAACTGGTAAAACAACACAGTCAAGTTAGAAAGTCACTGATGATTAATTACAAGAAAAACATAGATAGAGCAAGAAACAGACCTAGAAGCAGAGTCTGTTTAATTGGATGGAAGTCCATACTCATGGGAGATGAGCCCTGAGTCAAAGTTCGTGCAACTGTCTTGGGCAAGTCATCAGGTGCTTTGAAAGCCGGGCCATGACTATGAGCCTGTCCTGGAAATGACATCGGTAACATGTTCACACCTAGATTTACCTCATCAGAGATTCCCAAAGGCCTTGTTCTTTTTGAGACATGTTCAGAATCCGCTGATGGGTAGTCTAAAGCAGCATTAGTTGGAGGAGTTCTCGGGTGCTTCAATGCCGCTTTATCAAAATAGGAAAGGAGTTCCATTGTAAGCACATTGCATTAATCACAGACACTTTGTTTAAAGAAACACACATTTGATAAGCAAGTAGTACCTGGCATCGATGGACCACCAAGTGCAATGGCTCCTGCTGAGACAGCTGGATGAGGAACAGAAGATGGACTAGACATCCAACCAGCAAGAGGCGTAGGAACAGGTGAGGCCGTTGGTTGAAATGGCTGGAGAGACAAGAGACAATCAAACACTTGACCTCAGAAATAAATAAGTAAAAGCTTAAATTACCCCATGAGCGCCTAAAGGAGGAAATCCTCCAGCTTTTGGTAAACCTCCGAGCAGTGGATTGTTCACAGGTGATGTAGCCCGTGCGCCATTTGAAGGGCCACAAGAGTGATCCACAAAAAGAGTCTTTATATCTGGATTTGGCCTTGGATTTTTACAAAGCTGATGCTGCCAATTTAAGCTGCAGGTCAAAATGTATATAATGAGTTAATATTCAAACAACTTGAAGTGAGTAAAAGAAAACGAGTAAGGGACAAAGCAATGAACCTCTGGTTGATCAAAGTCCTTAGCCTTGAGTTTCTAAGAGTAGGAAACTGTAACTTATCACGGAACAATGGATTCGCTTCAATCAGCTTTTTGAGTTCCACCAACATGATAGCTCTTGCAGACTTGGTGTCTCCATACTTGGACAACTGCTCGTTCTCCCTAATAGTTTATCAAACCCCAAAATACTCAATCCTCTGCATCATCTTTCTTTTGCAATATGACTAAGTATAAAAAAAACATTAGTTCATTAGTGCAATAGACTTTACCGGAAGTTATCTAATGTCAAGAGCTGAGTAATTTCCTTGAAAAGCTCCTCATTAAAAGTTGAAAACACTTTCAAATCCTTCACTAGTATATCCACAGCCTTGGGACGATCATGCCTAGCAAAAAAAAAGGTCACCATGTGAAAATCACAAATTAGACTCTTGATCTATAGCTATTTCATTGAACCATAACTTACTTATCCAAAGCCTCGAGATACTTCTGCTTTCTTATCTCAAAGAATATCTTCATAGAGTATCTATTATCATCAACTTTAGTGAAACCAGAGAGATACTTCTCAACCTCATCCCAGTTTCCATTGTGCACCTCATCCTCGAAATACTTCATATTGAAGAAAAACCCAGATTCTTGTTCAAGTCTGAAGACACATGAGAATTCTTTTTATACAAACCAATGCATTAACAAACACAATAACTAACAGGTGATTAGAGAATGGAATGAGTAACGTGAGATCTACAGAGCAAAACAACTAGACTTACTTGTGAACAGTTTCCTTAAACTTCTCTTCATCGAGAAACTGTAAGATCAGGAATACGAGCTCTCTACTAAGAGAAGACATGGTTTCTCTCACTCCCTTAAAGACTTTTTCAACTCAGATGCACAACACCTACTGTTACTATCACCAGATCTGCAAATTAAACAATGACCACAATAAACATAATGGCTTAAATGAGCTAAAAAAGAACTACAAAATTGAACCTACATCTGGAAAAAGTTATCCAGAAACAACGCATCTCAGCAGATAACGAAAAATCAGGAAATTTTAGGTCTTCCTGGAATTGGAAGATTGAATTAAAATAGCTTAAAAAAGAATATTTTTTTTTACTACATGAAAAAAGCAAAATAATTGTCAGAAAGCAAAAACCCAGAAAAGCTAACGGCAAAAGAATTTTAAATAATAATCTGAAAAGATAATAAACTCGAAACAGCTAGATTCCATTAAACAGATGGCAAAGGTAGAAAGAAGAAGCGTGAAGCTTACTAACCATGAAAGAAGAAAGAGATCGATGAAGAAGAAGAAGAAGACTAACTTCTTTCTCTCTCTCTCTCTCTCTCTTCGGATGATGTAGATTGATTTTTTTTTCTCTCTTCCGAAAAAAGCAAACTTGAAACAAAAAGAAATTAAAACCTTCTCTCTAGGTAAAGTGAGTTTCTCTCTCTTTCGAAATATTATATACGGACATTAAAACTTGCAGAAATGGTGATTTTAATAAGCGAAGGTGACAGATAATTGGATGTTGATAAGTAAACTTACCTATCACTCTAAGAAAAGCTAACTACAATAAGTAGGAGTGATATGTAAATTCACTTATCCCTACGACTTAACCGGCTACATTTCTCAACGTTATCGGCTCGGAATACTAATTGCCAGCTGTACTCCACAGAGATATAATCCTCTACACCGCGATGAATTTACACCTATGTGGACAACCGTCGATTTCATACATTGGCGCGGATGACGGTGATCCAACGGCTAGAGTTTCATTCATTGTGTCAGAGTTGTCTCAGATCCCTCGTGGCACGACAAAGCTTTTAAATTAAGTCCTTGCCCTCAAGTTTGACTATAATTACGGATATGACATTGAGTTAATTTGCCCTTGAGATGCGGTACTCATCGAACATCACGTGATCGAGAAATATTCAACTCGTAACGATATTACGATAAAAGATAGGATACGAGATTTATATTATTTCGCTGAGTTCTCGTAACGAGAAGAATAATATGGTCTCATTGTATTTTGATTATATATATTTTTTAAAATATATGATTATAGTATTGTTGAGCATTTTTTGTCCACCATACTGTTGAATATAAATAATTATTGTTGGATTAAATATAGTGTTTTAACTTTTTCAATACGGATAAATTTATTATATGATTGTCTTTTTGTTAATATATTTTTATAAGTAAACCTTACTATTATTTTTGTTAATTGAAGGATCGCATACCTAATCTTATACTAATTTTCTCCAAGTACACATAGTATATGATTGGTTATGTAAAATATATAAAACGTGAGGATTGTAGTAGTTTCTTCTTCAGAAACCGATCTTGAATTTCGATTGGCTAAATAAAAAAATTGGTCTTTTATATATAATAAAAAAATATTTTAAATTAATTTTTAACACATCAATTTTTTGTGAGCTCCTAAACGAATGATTGATATGCTTGTGTTTAGGGTATGCTCTGTTCGTATTATTATATACGAGAAAAAACTATTTACATTGATTATTATTATTAAAATACCGAGAAATTTTACACAAATTTTAGAAAAGTTCTTATATATATAATAGAGAAGAATTTCAAATATATATATAAAAAATATTTGAAATATTTTAACCAAAAATATATATATATATTTGAAATTCTCAACCCTTAAAAAAAACTCTTAACCCTTAATTGAAATGTTTACAAATTTTTATTTTAGTTTTACACATTGCTACTAGGAGCAGGTAGATCTGAATGAGCTGGATTCTTTCGGTATAAATAATGGCAAAGGAAGTACAAAGGAGCTGAGAAGTAAAAAACATTTAATTATTTTATAATGTGTTGAAAAGTAAGAACAAAATAAAATAAAATTATTAAAGAGGCAAGGTGAAGATTTCGAGGCAGGATGGGAAATTAATGAGGCTTGTGTTGTGTATTTAGAGTCGCACGTTTGAATTCTATCCCGTCCAAACACAAAAAACACTGTCGTCTCACCATCACCACCACACGTAAACTGTCCGTTTATTAATAATTAATGTTATTAATATATGTCTATGCAAATATCCTTTTTTTGGTAAATGGATTTATGTTAAAATTGCATGATTATATTCGACAATTCAAGTAAATTTTTTATTATGTTAAGCTTTCTAAAAATTAAAAAATTTGAAAACTGGATTATATCTACATACAAGGGCAAAATAAAATAAAATATTACTAATTTGTTAATAAGTTATAGCAAATAAATAGAGGGGTGGTGGTTGTGGCATGTTTTGTTTATGTATAAAATAATAAAATAAAAAAGGCTCCGGACAAAAGCAAAGCACATGGGTCCCATCCGGATCCGTCCAAAAGTCTCACACTCACGATAAGTGACGCTTTGATGTAGCTCTTCTCTAACTTCCCAATATTAATTATTTAATTTCTTTATTATTTCCCCATTTAATGAAAACTATACGTTATTATTATTAATCTAGTAAAATAAAAGTACTCGTAGTAGTAAATAAATATGGTGTTAGGGAATGGTCACTTTCAACTAATGTTATGTGTCACCTTCTCTTACACGTTCACATTTAAGTTTTTTCATTTTCTTTATTTATTTTCTCATATATCGAGTGCACGACGAGACATCATCCTTATGTTATACTACCAATATATGGTTAACACGTGTCAGTCATATACCAAATACTTATTAAATTATTCCAGTCACATACCACTAGAAAACTAATAATGTTACTAAATTATTCATACATATACCAATAGTTATTAAATTATTTAAGTAAGACGTATATTTATTTAGGGAAAAAGTTAACAACACCATATTTTGGAACAAGTATAGCAGCCTTATGTAAACTTGTTTACCCTCTTTTTTTTTATTTGATTCCAAAACCTATTTAATGCTAAACTAAAATAAATATATTTATTCATAAACAGATAATATTATTACATAGTAAAAAAGGTGGACAACAAAATGATAAGCCAACAGCAAAAATGAAAAATGTTATCAGATGTTGTACGATATGACAAGTAGAATGGTAAGAAACGAATCTTTTTTTTTTTNTTACAATTTATTCCCTCTACTCATGTTTATAAAAAAAGTTTATATAAATAAATTCAAACATATGTAAAAAAAGGTGTTTTATGGTCAAAGATGAAAATGACATAATCTTTCAAATTTCCCTATGTTTAGTCAAAAGAAACATAACTAAAAGTTTTATTTTGTAAAAACCAAAGTATAATAGATTCTAAACACTAGTATTATACATATATTAACTTTGAGTTATAACTTAAAAACGACAATAGTAGAAATAGCCCTGGACATTCGGTTCGAGTTTATTTGGTTTACCGAAAATCGAACCGAACTAGATCGGTTTCGATTTGTTCGGTTTTANNNNAGGTGAATAAACCGATCGGAATTTTTTTATTTTTAATTCGGTTTTCGGTTCAGTTTGAATTATTATTCGGTTTATTCGGTTAACCGAATAATAGTCAAAAATTATATTTCGGTTCGGTTTATTCGGTGTAAATTAAACCCAATAAATTGAACCAAAAGGTGAATTTTCAGATTTATTCGGTTTATTGGGTTAATCGGATTGAATTCGGAAATATTTTTTTTACCCAAAACCGAACCGAACAAACCGATATTTTTTTTGGTTTTACTTGAAAACTGATTATTGAAAACCGAAAAAATGAAAAAATCGAACCGTTTAAACCGAATAACAATAGCTATAGGAGAAACAAGAGTGACCCATAAACAAAAAGGTAAGCTCCCACTGGGTTTGCTTCTTTTCCCACACCGTAATTGATGGTCACTCTCCATTGTCCACACTCTCACATAATTTCTCGATATTCTACAAGAGTGTATTTTGTTAATTCGTGTTTCACTTTTGACCCTTTTATTTTCACTTTTATTAAATTTAGTCCCTCTTTACGTCTCCAACTACCTTAACGACGAAGCTCGCTACTTTAGTAAAATGACAAAAAAGCCCCCATTCACTTTCTTCATATATGTCTCCACGCTAACATAAACACAAACCTTTTGTCGAGAGAATCAAAAACCTTTCAATGGAAGAGTGGTGGTTTTCATGGCTGTCGAGAACAAACCTTGAACCTACTCTCATCCACCAATATGGTCTTTCCTTCTCCCTGAACGAGCTTGAACATGAAGACATATCTTACTTCAACCATGAATTTCTCCAGAGCATGGGAATCTCCATTGCTAAACACCGCCTCGAGATTCTCAAACTCGCTCGTCAAGATCGTATCAAGTCTCCACATCTTACTTCTCGATCCATCTCTAGAGTCTTTATTGCTATTAAGAAAACAGGGAAATGTTTCTCTGATCACGTACGTGCCTGGATCCGCCGCGAAGACTCGTCTAGAGCTCTGGTGTTGGCACCGAAGAGGACTAGCAGCAGCATTGGGAAGTGGAAAGGAAGCAGTTTTTTGAAGAGGAACAAGAGATCTGTGATGCCAAGTAATGGAAATGGAGGATTTGAAAAGCAAGAGAGGTTGCTTTTGACCAATGGTACTCCTTCTAGACTCGATAGCTTCTCAAGTCCTTTGATGGTTTGTGATTACAGTTTCAAGGATGAGAAACTTCTTAATACTCAGAATTGTCAAGATTCTTATTTTGGAGGAGATATCAAATGGGATTCAATGTTTCAGAATCTGAAACCTACTTAAAATCTTCCAATCTGATTGATGATGGTGAGAGATGAAGTTTTAGGGTTCTTCCACCACTGATTTATTTTACTTTTTTGCAGCTGTGCTTGGAGTGTGTTGTTTAGGCTTATTAGTTTCTGTTAATTAAACAATTAAACAGTTTAGAGTTGAGTGGAAGTGTCAGTGTCAGGTGTGTGTTGGTGTTTGTGTAATGAGTCTGTCTCTCCATTCTTTGCTTTTTGCCTAAGTCTCTGTTCCAGTCAAAACTACTTTACAGCTTTTTTTACCGCTTTACAGTTTACGCAAATCAAAAGTTACCACTTTTATCTTTTTTTGTTTGTTTCTTCTAAAAAAAGCAATCTTTACACACTAACCACGACATTGAGACTGCATCTGTGATCTTACTCTTGAGGTGGCCGGAGAGATCTTGAGCCATATAGAGAGCGATAAACCGGTCTTATCCTAACAGTCAGAATCACGCCGAGGATCGATGCAACTCCACAGACGCAAGCTAGGATCATGAAAGTTAGTCTGAAACACTCAGGTCCATAACAAGTTGAGCTTCCTTGTCTAATAGACTCAGCATCATATAAACGACCAGCTAGTAAACCAGAGAAGAGAACTGCACCAATTGGGTTTCCTAGAATCATGAATCCGTAGATGATGCCGAAATGTTCTAGTCCAAAGAGCTCAGATGCTGTAGGAACCATGAGAGAGTACTGAAATCCATAGCATATGCCTAGAAGCGCGGTTGCTATATAGAGGGTGATGGTTGAAGAGAGAGCGTAGAGAATGAAAGCAAATACCATAAGAATCTGTGCCAATGTCATCCATACGGTTCTCGGCATTGCTCTTGACTTGACAAAGTGCTCTGAGATAGCTCCTGAGCTAAGCCGGCCAACAAAGTTAAAGAAACTAAAGAGGCATAAGAGGACTGTTGTGTTATCAATGCCAGCTGCAATCCCAACCTGAGCCAAGTTGTTTAAAACTGTGATACCAGAGCCAATACCGAGGAAGTAAAGAAACCACAGAAGCCAGAAATCAGCTTTGACGAAAGCTTGTCTAAGGCTAAAGTCTTCTCCTCTCCTTGGTGTTCTGTTCTGTTCAGCTCCTCCTCCTCCTCCCTCAGCTAAAAATGTCTGTACATCTGAAGCATCATCATCCTCCATCTCAATGAAACTCCCAAGAGATGAAGAGGGTCTCAGCAATGGATTAGTTATATCAGTTTCTCCTTCCTCCTGATGTGAACCTTCCACAGATTCGGCAGGAGGGTTCGGTTCCTTCACTGACTTTTTCCGGAAAAACGTCATCTTGATAGGAATTGCAAGAGGAGATACGAGAAGAACAACTAAACCAACCAGTGTATATGTAACGCTACTGCTTACAGATGTCATATGGCCAGCCACAGTGATACTTAGAACAATAACAGCAGCTAAACAGGCCATGGCTTGAGTAAAAACGAAATGTACATGCTCAGATGAATCCTCTCCAGAAGCAGGAGCACATGGTCTAATGAAGAACATCATAGCTAAACAAATAACTGGAATTCCAAGAGCAAGAAACAACAGTAACTTCTTAGAAGATTGATCAAGAAACACATTGTATATCACAGTGTAAACAGCGCCACCAATAGCAGAGTAACCCTTGAGAATTCCTGCAACAGTGCCTCTACTAAGTGGAAAATTCTTCATGTTCGTCACTAAAACTGCTGTTCCAAACCACGCATTGCTATTAGTAGCCACAATTAATGCGATCCACAACTGCAATTTCCAATGAACAAAACAAGAAAAAAGATCATTTCTTTAGTTTTGCATTTAATGGTGTTCTTGAGTTGTTGAAAAGCATCAAAAGAACCCAAACGACGCATCAAATTAAGGTTTAAATCAGAAATGCAAGATTTTAAAAAGAAACAAAGATGAAAGCTTTTGACATACCAACCAAAAGGGAAGACCAGAAAGAGTCTCAGTAACGGAAAGCCAAATGAGTCCATAGCCTAAGAAACAAGCAAAAGCACCAATAAAAATGACCATCCATGGCGGGAGTTTTCTACAGGCGTAACCAGAAAGTAAAGCAACGTTTTCTCCAACATCATTGGCAACTCCAAGCATTGTGAGCTGTTGCTGATTGTAACCCAACACAGATTTCAGAGCATGAGAGTACAATGGGAAGTTGTAAGCGTTACCGGCG
>KE156332.1:139424-150309 GCA_000411055.1 Leavenworthia alabamica
ACTTGCTTCGGCATTTTCAAAACCGTTGTATTTTCTCGCTCGCTATCTCGGGTTTTATAAAGTTCTTTCCTTTCTTAAAGAGTACTACTTTCAACTATATATATAAAGTAAAGAAAGTTAAATCTCCGCAAAGTTTTATTTATATCAAATTTGATTATTTAATGTCAAGAAAAGGACTCTTTATTTTTATTTATTTAAATCTCCGCAAGTTTTATTTATATCATAATTAGGATTTGCGGATTTATTGTCGTTGAAATTTGAAAAAAATCGGACGTTTTTTATATATTCTTAAATTTGTGGGTCAAAAAATAAAAAATTGTAAACAAGATTCTCCTTGGTTTGACCAAATACACGTGTACATATACTTTCCATATGTGTATATGCATATATTAACACATCGAAAAAGTATACAACTCTGACGTGGCAAGTATTTAGCCAATGTGATGCATTGGCGTGGACACATGATCTAAGGGATGAGATGAGTTTGATCTAACGGTTGGGAGATCGCAGTTACAACCGACGTAACGGAATAACAGAACCCACCAACTATAAAAACAGAGCATCAAAGCTTGAGATCACTAAACTGAAAATGAAACTGTTGAGAAGATATTAGTTAGAGATTGATTCAGACAGAATTAGTTTGATTGGATTTGATGCCATTACTGTGTTTTTACTGTAACAAAATCGTGCTAAAAACAGAGCACCAGAAAGAGTCAACACCATAAAAATAACAATAGTTTAAGAAAACATTGAAAAATTCTTAATTTATTTTCTTTCGTAAGAGACTGATCTTGAAGTTGTCATAGTTTTGCTGAACATGTCCATTGCTTAATTGCCTTGCACCCCACGCCTGCGAGCATTTAAGTAACGTATAATCTGCGTCTCAACATAATCCACATGATCCTTAGATTCAGGCACTAAATAGTTCTTTGAAACATTTAGGAATCGTATCATATCCTTTAACACTGTCTTGACTTGTTTATATTTCTCATAATTATCTGATCTTTGTTGCGGTGGAAGAGAATCCTCCTACTCGACATAAACAAAAGTAACGTGTTCAATAAGTAAACTAACTAACACAGATGTAATAAGCTACAACCTTCTCTAGGTTTAGGTTTAGGTTTAGGTTTAGGTTTAGGAAGATAATACTATTTTACTAGTTTAAAAAAGAACTTACTTGTTGCACAGTGGCTACAACTATCTGGTAGATCTCGTTCAGATCTGCTAAGTATTTCTCTTTCATGGAACTAATCTATAAAGACAAACACTTTGGTCACCATGTTCATATCATTACGTTAAAGAAAAATCAAGCGTTGACTTATTAACTAACTTGAAAAAAGAGAATTTTACCTTTTGGAAAACCTCCTCTCGCCAATCATCTCCATTTGTATTGTTCAGTGCATTCCCTTGGCTTGATTCTAGATTAGAAGCTGGTATGGCATTAGACATATTCTGTTGCTGTTGAAGCTGTTGCCTCATTTGTTGCTCTTGTTGTCTTGTTTCCATCTGTTGCTGCATCTGAATTATCTGCTGTTGTAGCTGTTGCTGCTGCATCTGACGATATTGAAATTGTTGTTTGAGCTGCTCAGTCAATTGTTGAGGGAATTGTTGCTGATGTAGTACTTGCATTAGTTGTTGTTGCTGCATCTGACGATACTGAAATTGCCTTCTGAGATGCACTAGTTGGTCTTGCTGATTCTGAACCAAAATGGAACTTAACTCAGTCTGATTAACATTAGAGTGCACTGTCCCTAACTCACTTTGAGTAGAACCAGAACCATTATTAACTTGTTGCATTGTTCCCATGGCCAAAACCTGCTGGCCACAATTCAAAGCATTACCTGGGCCTAGTTCTAAGGTAGAAGCTGGTATGAAACTGGGAATAGTGTTCTTCTGTGGAGCTAAAACTTCAGGAAGAGATAACAGAACATTGTTATGCATATATGGTAGACTACTCTCTAGTTCCCTTGGCCTATAAACTTGCAAGATCATTGATTGCTTCTGCATATTCGTTTGATTGTTATGAGATTGATCTTGAATGGTCAGGGATCGCGGTTGCATCATCTGAGATTGCGAAAGCTGAGGTTGTTGCACAGTCTTCCTTGGCCCATGCATATTTAAGAAACTCATAATCTGATTCTCATAATAATCCAACTTATCCCTTAATGTAGGCATGATATTTTCCTTTTGAACAGATAGGAATTGCACCATTCTCTCCAACATTATCTTAAATTGTAACAGTTTCTCAAACGAATCTGATCTTTGTTGTTGTGGAACAGACTCCTGCTTCAGAGAAAAAAAAACATATCCAATAAGATAAGAAACAAAAACATAGATGTAAGAACAAACTATTCTCTCAATGTAAGAGATTGTAACTTACCTGCTGGTGCACCTTGCTTACAATTCTCTGGTAAATTTCAGTCACTTCTGGTAAGTACATTTCTTTCATGTGTTGGATCTGAAAGACAGAGATAAGAATGACATACAACTACTAACCAGAGCTTCGTAGTGACATCATATGTAGTGTAGCATCAATCATTACCTTTTGGAAAACTAGCTCTTTCCAATCACCTTCATATTCAGTATTATGTCCACTTCCTTGACCTTGTTCTAGACTCGAACCTGGTTTGGAACTGGAATTATTCTGCTGCATACCTGAAACTACAAGAAGATATAATATTAAAAACATTGTTTTGAAAAGTTAACAAAGATAATGAGATTGACCACTGACCATGAATGGTTTGAGATTGTGAAAGCTGCCTTGGCCCATGCATCATCAAGAGATCCATAATCTGTTTCTCGTAACTATCTATATTATGTTTTAATGCAGGCATGATGTTGCTCTTTGGTACATTTAGAAATTGTATCATTCCCTCTAACTTTGTCTTGAGTTGTTTTAGTTTCTCATTCTCATCCGATCTTCGTTCAAGTGGAAGAGATTCTTGCTGAAAAAGGAAGAAACAAATGCATATATTTAGAGTAAAGTACATATGTAAAACTTAAATATATGTATGAGAGTTAATTTCTTATTAGACAGAAACTTACATGTTGCAACTTGTCTACAGTTTTCTCGTAAAGATCACTCAAATGTGATAAACAAAACTCTCTAATGGATCTAATCTGTACAGAAATTACAAACAAGAGTTATGTTTTAACATGAAGATTTCATAATGGTTGAAGTATTATAATCAACTAGATATAAGAAATGAGATATATATTACTTTTAGGTAAATTTCCTCTCGCCAATCATCTCCATTTATATTTTCCATTAGATCTAGTTTGCTAAGAACAAATAAAAAGTTAGACTAGATCACTATCGGAAACTGTTTGAAATACTAAAAGCAAAACATAAATTAAAGGTACAATTATCCATTAAACCATCTTCCAACACAAAGACATCATAAGTCAATGATAAAGAAAAGTTTATATAGATCTTCTTCCCTACAAAATAAATGAGATAAGAATCATTCATTGAATCTCTAGTAATACAGAGAAATGATTGTTTTGATTATAAATCTCACCACGGATTTGTCTTGTCGTAGAGAAAAAATACTTGATGTTAGTTAAAACGTCTTTTCGAGTAGTTGTGTGTATTATTACTTGTTGTCCGGCTTATTAATATTAGTCGGTTCGTATCAGATTCAAAAAATCAAGTATCTACCATAATCAAGTCAGATTTGATTTCTAACCATAAGTCGAATATTAAATATCATAATTACTTTTAGTTCTTACTTCATGAAGAGGTACGTTACTTATTAGATATACTTATTATTCATTAATAAAATTTGCTATTTGCATTTATATATTTATAAATAATAAATACTATACTCGGATAAATCAAATTCCGTTTATGTAATGGATAAAAAACTAGCAAATTTGGTTAAATAATTTGCATATATTCAACTTTCTAACGGATATTTGACATAATAACAAAAATTGTTATTAAATTGTATCAAATTTGTAAACAAGCCATATAAATGAATTCAAACGTAAGATTATTACCAAATAAAATTGTAAAAGTGTACCAAATTTGCAAACATCTTCAAACATAAGATTGTTACTAAATAAAATTGTAATCATATTTGCAAACATTTGATATTTACTAAATAAATGATTTTAAAACTAAGGTAATACAACTTTTTTTAAGTTTTATATTTCACACTTTTTTATTATTAAGACTAGATGAGAACCCGTGCAATGCACCGTTTGTTTTAACACAATTTATATAATTTTTTATTCTATTTTAAAGATTTCAGTTTTATTAAAAACACAATAATTATATATAAATGTATCTCAATCTATAGCTAAAATAAAAATGATGAGAAGTTTGACAGATATTTTTACTTGTTTGAATTCTCCGGTTGGTTTTATATATATGCATATAAAATAAACTGAATAAGAATCTAAAACTCGATAAAAAAGTTTATAGTTTTATAACTATAAACTTACTATTACATCATAAATTATCTAAAAGACAATTTTATCATTAAACATACAAAATAATATATTTAACTAATCAATTACAGAATTGAAAACAAATTATTTTAGTAGTCATAGAACTATGATTAATACCAAATTCTCATATATATATATATATATATATATATATGTTTCTTGCGTCTGATTATCTTATCATCAAAAATATTATTATACCATCGTGTCAAAATATAACAAATAATTGGAAAAAAATATAACTTTTTGAGTTTTTAAAAATTTTTAGTGAATGGTACACATATATAGATTTAAAACTAAAAAAATTACTCAAAGTAACATATACAAAAACACTGGATCATTCACAATCTTTAAAAGCAAAAAAAAATCTGGAAAATAATTATCGATTACTTATACTTAGAGCAAGTTTTGGATTATAATCATTTCAGATTTTTAATATAATTTAAAAAAAAATTGTAGTTAATAAAAATATGTTGATGAAAATATGAGCTATTTATAGGTGGTCATTTAGATATATTATAAACTTTGCTTAAGACTTTCAATTGTCTATAATAAGTTTAGTAACTTAATTCATTAATTTATATTAAATAAAAAATTATAATTTATCATAAAATGGTTATAATTTTTGAATAGAAAAATTATAAAAAGTTTATAAATATATGAAAAATAAAAAAATTAAAATTAATTTTGACTAAACATGTCACTTTCTAATGTTGCCATATGTGACTTTTTCTAATGTTGCCATTTATCACTTATTTATGATTCGTGACTTTACTTTTCATATGAAACTTTGAATATTACTTTGACAATAAGTAATATGATTGTGACAAGTAATTAGACAAAAATGTATAAATTCCAAAATACATTGGTAAACATTATGAATGACCCATTTAACGAACAAAATTCACAAAACACATCCACAAAGTTAATAGATGAATATAGTTAAATAAAGTTTAGGCTAGTAAAACTTATTACTATACAAAATGTAAGCTAGAAAAAAAAGACAGAAGGTCTTTTAGCTTGCTTTTATAGAGTTACCATTCCAGGACTAGAGAGCTCCATCAGATTCAGGAAGTGGCTACAAATTTCTCCCAAGTACCGTATTTTGAGCTAAAAGTTCCACCACCAAATTGTTGTGCGTACTCACAGATCACAGTCCGAGCACAAGCGTCCCATGTCTTTGCCATGTCTTTGAGCGACATTCGCTGTGACAAACTTCTCAGTAATATGTTGAACCTTGCCATAGCTTTGGATGAAAGGTCCTCGTTCTCTTTGCTGTTCAAGAAACCCGACCATGTTAAGGTAAAGATAATGATTCAGTTTCTGATAGAGTTTGCTCGACTCGGTATGAAAGATTTATTTTTCTATTTACTAGAGACTCAAGGATCTTTCATGTACCTGGTTTCGACCGAGAGGTTATCCAGAAGAGATGGAGAACAGTTGGGGTAGCTACACGGAACCAGCAGACGCAATGGTTGAATAGGAGACTGTAATTGACCACAAAACATATTTAGAAAAATAGGATAGATGAAGTTATCATTTTACAAAATGTTAACGAGATGGCCATGCTTACCGTTTGGGTTGATGAGAGATGAGCCTCCAAGTCTGGGCTGAGAGAAACAGCTCTAAACGAGAATTTAACTGTTGTTCCTTTGCTTGATGTTGCTCCTTCACTAGGATCAGAACCATCTTCATCATCACAGATCTCAACAACTGTATCTATCAGCCGCTGGTTTATTTCCTTGATTTCCTCCAAAAGGGCATCTTCGGCCTGCATGAGTCTTTAAAATAAGAAATCGAAACCATGTGCTTGTAAAAACTATTTGTGCTGTGTAAATTTTTTCAGATATACCTAAGGAAAGTCTACCTGAAAAGTGAAAACCATACCTCAGTTCTTGCCTTCTTGCCATCAGAAGTCGCAGTAGATTCCAGATCTGATGTTTCTGAGCTAGCAAATTGCTTGTAGTTATCACCAACACTACCGCCCAGTGAAGCAACACTTAATGGCATTGCGGTAGTGTCACGCTTCATTTTCTTGTTCGCCACCATTCCCTCTTGCATCATGAAGTTTCTAGCTTGGAGACGGCACTTAGTCATAGCAACCAAGTCCTCTCCAGCTGAAGCTCTCGAGCCGTTTCCTGGGGCTGAACCAGCTATCCTATCAACCATGCTTACAACCGATCCAATGTCACTTACTGCAGAAGACAACGCTTCGGGTGAAATGGAATTTACCTGAAAACAAACAGAAAGCACACATCATGATCATAACAATGTTTCTACTACAAAGGAGCGATGGCAGGAATAACACCTTCCAGTTACATTAAAATTAGTAATGTTACTTACGGCTCTAATAAGACGTTCAATAGGCAGCTCAGTAGCACTCGGTTTTCCAGATGTATTTGTCAAAGGATTTAAATTATTTCCATCAGGACTAGTAAACTCCTGAAGTAAAGGAGAGGCAGAGATCCCTGGAGTGCCAATTGCAAGGGATTGAACTACACCTTGCATGCTAGTTGCTTGTTGACGTGCAATATTCCCCATTGCTAATGAAGAAACACCAAAAGGTTTTTCAGAATCAACTTGCATGGGGGACGGAGCTAAGGGGGTTGAAGGAGATGGGACCACAAAAGGGGAGTTTGCAGGTTGCAATGGAGTCCCCATCTTGTTGACAGATGACAGATTTTTCTGGTCGACCTGAGGAGACAAATGTGGTTGTGACATCTGAGGAGATGCATCTTGTAGAAGTTGAGGAGACGAAACAGAAAGTTGGGGTCCTGATTTTAACTGTTGAAGAGGATAAGTAGCACGCTGACCCTGCGGAGAATGTTGCTGAAACTTCCCACGACTGACATTCATCCCCTGCCTGGCTGTCGAATCATTCATATCATTCATCTGCTGTAATTGTGCTGCTTGTTGTCTTGCTTGCAACTGTTGCTGTTGCTGCTGCTGATGAGCTACCTGCTGCTTCTGTAGCAGCTGCTGCTGCATCTGGCGCTGTTGAAATTGCTGTTTGAGATGCTGCGTCATTTGTTGGTCTTGCTGTTGCTTCAGGTGCTGATGCTGAAGCAAACTGGAACCTAACTGGGATTGATTAAAGTTAGACTGCAGTGTGCTTAACCCACTTTGAGCCGAGGCAGCACTATTATTATTTACTTGTTGAGAAGTATTTTCTTGCATGGATCCCATGGAAATCTGCTGACCATTATTCAATGCATTTCCTTGGCATGGTTCTTGATTAGAAGCTGTAATGGGACTAGGAATGTTCTGCTGTGAAGCTGAAACAGCAGGACGATTTGATAGAATATTGTTCTGCAAATTTGACAGACTGCTCTGTTGAGACCTTGTCCCAGCGTTTTGCATGCTCATTGATTGCATCTGCGGATTTGGTTGGTTATCAAGAGATTGATCTTGAACGTTCTGAGATTGTGGTTGCTGCATAGGCTGCATCTGAGATTGCGGAATCTGCCCTTGTTGTATTGTCCTCTTTGGCATGTACACATTTAAGAAACCTATAATCTGCTTCTCATAAATAGCCACCTTATCCTTTAATGTAGGCATGATATTGCTCTTGGGGACAGATAGGAATTGTATCATTCGCTCCAACATTGTTTTGAATTGTTTCAATTTCTCAAACAGTTCTGATCTTTGTTGCAGTGGAATAGAATCCTGTATATGAGAAAAGGGAGTTTGTTCGATAAGTAAAGAAACAAATACATAGATGCAAGCTACAACCTCTGCAAGCTTGGGATATAACACATATGGGTAACACGACTCCAAATTTTTATGACGTTCTAATCATATTTTCTAGGAACACACATCAAATTCTTGATTTTTGTTAAATGGGTAACAAGACTCCAAAGTTGTATGACATTATTTGCAATAAACTAATCTTGCATTGAGTTCATAAAAATCCTCAGAGGAAACAAGCGTTAACTATTTTCCTAGTAAGAAAACGAAATTATAACTTACTTGCTGCAACTTGGCTCCAACTCTCTGGTAGATTTCGTTCAGATCTGGTAAGTACGTCTTTTTCATGGATTTGATCTACAAATATAAGCACTATGGTTATATGATTACTCATCATGGTTATATCATTGTAAGATCGCCTGCGTTTTCGCATCTATCACTTGAAGATCTAACAAGTGTAGCCAGAATTGGTAAAGATGTAACAAACAGAGAGAACTACCTTTTGGAAAACCTGCTCTTGCCAATCACTTCCATTTGCACTTTCGGTCTGTGCTGTCGAATCCAGTGATGCTAAGAATTATAAAATGGAGTTAATTCAACATCAGATCCAACTTAGATATTATGAAAATCTCAGAACCTAAAGTATTCAAAAAGGTTGCAAATGCTTACATGAAGGCATCTCAGGAAGGGTTATATGAGATTGATATAATTGTCTCTGTTGGTCCACTGCATTTTGAGGTGGAAGCAGAGAACCTGTGACTTGGCCTGAAGCTTGTAGCCTTTGTTGCCCATCCTGTTGTAGCAGATTAGGTTGCTGTTGCAAACCTAGCTGATGATGATGCGATTGAAGCTGGGGCATCATCAGCTGTTGGGAAGGTTGATTTTGTGACTGTTGACCCTGAGAAGAAAACAAACCATGACTAGCCTGATGTGTTCGCGGTAGCCCACCCGTTTGCTGCGATAACATGTGCACTGAGTGCTGGTTAGTCTGTAAGCTTGAATTGCCAACCTGGGAACTGAGCAACTGTTGTTGTGGTAGCTGAAATCCTGCAACATTGCTTTGAGCCCCCAAAGGTTGCTGATGGGTTGTCTGAAGGCTGTTCTGTTGAGATGACAACTGCTGCTGGGCCTGTGGCTGCTGTTTCTGCTGCTGCAACTGCTGCTGTTGAATGTTAATAATATTATTTTGTTGGTTCAGTAACCTCTGCTGATGTTGCTGCTGAATGTCTGAGCTATTTGCAGCTTGTTGCATCATCATTTGTGGTTGATGCTGTTGTAGAGGAGAAATTGATTGCTGTGGTAATGAAGTTTGCTGCTGATGGATGCCAGGGGCTTGTTGTGATTGCAGATGTGGCCTTAGCAACGATGATTGATGCTGACGAAGTATAGATTGCGTTATCTGTTGAGCAGACAATTGCGGACTTGATTGCTGGTTTGTATGTAGACCTTGGAGAGGAGTTGAGTTCACAGTGGAGGGTTGCGTAGCAGATGTTGGAACACCAGGTTGTTGAGTGGAATGCATTTGATTAGGCTGCAGCCCATTTTGTTGTTGTTGTTGCATGTGTGATGGCAAGAGCGAATTGGGATTGGAGACATTTTTTAATTATTTTTATCATTTTTTATTTAAAAAACTTTTCATATTCTTTATATTTGAAATTATAACCACTATAATCTCATTTATTATTATTAATTAATATAACTTATTAAACTCATTTAATATATATTTATGTTCTTGAATGTTTTTTTATCAATTTTTATCAACAACTTTTTAATTAACATCTATTTTTTTAAATTTTCTTATTTTAGAGTTACAAAGAATTTTATGAATAAAAATAATAATAATATCAATAAAAATTAAATATTTCATAAATTTTCTATAGAGTATTAGATCAAAGATGAAGAATTCCCTCTATATGAGTGATATGTGACAACATGAGTGATTAACATGCACCATATTTTTAAATTATTTTTATCATTTTTATTTTAGAAACTTTTCATATTTTTTCTATTTAAACTATAAATTACTTATCATAATTATTTTTATTATTAATTATTAAACTAATCTAATATATATTTATATCTTATAAATAACTTTTTATTATCTTTTATGAATGATCTTTTAATTGACATCCAATCTTTTTAGTTTTTTATTTTATTTTGAAATTATAAAACATTTTATGTATAAAAAATAGTCATAGTATTAATAAAACTCAATTATTTCATAAATTTCAATAAACTATTAAAGCAATAGAGATTTATAATAATGTTTGTGTAAAAATATAAAGAAAAAAATTATATAATAATATTGATGTTTTGGAAAATGATGAAGAATATTGTCAATGTTGCGGAAAAATATCAATAAAAAAACAAAGAACAATGGATAAAAATATTTGGTGTTCCGTCGAATGATGGATGATAAATACAAAAAAAGTATGAAAAAAAGAAAAATACGAAAAACATCGGGTCAGAGATTTAATTATAACTATCATTTTGTATATGAACAAATAAAAATGAATATTTACTCATTTAATTCTATTGATTATTTTGCAAATATTTTTTTAAATTTTCTTTTTTGTTTATGATTTTTTATATCTTATTTCTAAAATATAATTTAATATTCTTGAAAATATAAAAATTATTCATATTATTTGTAAGATAAGTCAACATATTTTTAAAATTATGCAATTGATTATTAATGTTTTATATTTTTTGCAAGTTGTTTAAGAATTCATTATAATTTATAATT
>KE156332.1:150917-161788 GCA_000411055.1 Leavenworthia alabamica
TTTTCTTCTATAAAGTAACAATATAATTTAAAAAAACTACACGTAGTTTTACTCTATACTATAAAAGAACAGTTAAGCTTTCTTATTTGCGACACATGACGGTCTATATGAGCGACACATGTAATTTTTTATTTTTTAGTTCCTAAGTTTATAAATAATTTATTCATTTATCTCAGTTTTTCTAAAGATCCATAATAATTTTATTCATTTATTAAGATGATATCTGTCAATTATATCTTCTGTTTTTCTAAATCTACCGTTTTAAATTTTTTTAATTTCAATTAATTTCAAAAATTCACAAAAAGTTGAGTTCTCATTTTCTGTTCGAAAACAAGATGGAGATAGCTAAATGCACAAGAAATTTGACTCGTAAATTAAGAGTCGGCGGGGTGCAGATTATGAAAAATGCAACGGAGATGAAGACATAATAGGCACTGGAAGTGTTCAATCTCAAAGAAACTTCGAATTAGAGGTATAATATGTAAATGAATCACTGACTTAGCAAGTTAGTATCAACATAAAAATTTAGCTTGTGCCATATATTTTTTATTTTATAAACTTTTTATATTTTTCTACTAAAATTATAACCACTTTTTCTTATTTAGTATTGTCATTAAGTAAAAATTATTAAGGTTATTAATACACATTATTAAAAAAAATATTTGAAAAAAATTAAGAATATAATATGATATATGTCAATTTTATCATATTCAAACTTTTATTCATTTTTTCTTTATTTTTTGAATAAACATTCTAAACAATCATCTTTTCATATTTTTTTTTCTCTGAAGTGTTTTAAAAATATCTCCAAAACAATTTAATTTATACAAAACAATTCATTTCAACTGACACTATATATTTTCTACGATTAAAATACTATTTAAAATAAATTTGGTTAAAAAATTGAAAGTTTTTTAAAATCATATATGCTAATAGTTTATTTCCATATGCAGATTGAGCTCCAAGTGTGTCATCTAGTTTTGTTGGCAAGATGTAATGATCATGCAATGCGGTTTTATATATATTTTTTAAGATTTTTTTTAAGTCATTTAGTATAATGTTTCATTTAATTTAATTATTTAATTTTATTTTTAGTTTATACAATATTAAAATTTTCATATTTTTTCTATTCAAAACTGTAATTATTTTTTTAAAATTTATTATTATCAAATAAATATAAATTACTTATTTTACTTAATAATTATTAATATCTTATGAATAATTTGAAAAACTCTCTCTATACAATTAAAAATTGACAACTTAATCAATCAACATGTCTACTAATTTATTTTAATTATAATTTTTAATTTATTTTAATTATAATTTTTAATTTATTTTAACTATAATTTTTAATTTATTTTAATTATTATTTTTAAAATTCATATAATAATAAACTTTTCGTATTATTTCTACTCAAAATTATAACTAATTTCTCTTCATTTATTATTATCATTTAAATATAAATTATTAATTTTACTTAATAGTTATTAATGTCTCATGAATAATTTTAAATCAAGGTTTACGAATAATCTTTTAGCGGATATCTTAATATGTTCGTTTTCTTAGTTTAGTGAGTTACAAAAATTTTGATGTATAAAATGATCTGGATTATATCAATAATTTTTTTTTTGATATCAATAAAAATTACTCATTTCATAAAAAAATTTAGATGCTACGGAAATTAACAAATGTGTTTGTGTAAATGTAAAAAAGGAAAAAATTATATAGTGATATTGATAGTATAGAGAGTGATTGATAGTGATGTTGGTGCTCCTGAAAAGTACGGAGAAATAAGACAAAGAATAATGATACAAAAATGTGATTAGTACTAAAACAACCTCTCCCGGTTCTCTAACTGTTAACCGCTAATAACCGTTAATTTTTTTTTTTTAAAGTTTTTACCCGATATATAATTAATAAATCCCATAATTTATTAATTAACCAATTAATACTATTAAATCCATAATGCATATTAAATAAAAACTTATCAACTCTAGCATCATCCAAAAATCATAAAACAACGCATAATATAAAATAAAAGTCTGGTCATGTCATCCACTCTGCAGCCTTGGTTCCACGAGCTCCAATAAAACTCAATCCTTACCTGCATCAAACAACGAGATGCCTCAGTATATACAATACTGAATGAGGCTAACTTACCCGGAAACTAACATACATCGATGTTAGCAAATAAACAACGCAATCATATCAATAAACACAAAATTTTATAACAAACAACAATCACCACAAACAACACATACCCGGCTACTCAAGCCTCTAAGTCTAACTAGACTATCACATAAGCACTCACCTTGGCACTTCAGGAAAACGTCCAGAATTAAATATGACGACTTCTGAAACTTTCAATTTTCCGAAATTCCTAAATTTATAAAGAAAAGAGCCCCAAAACATAAAATATTAATATTCAATAAAATCATATTAAATATAATACTAAAATATTATTTATAATATTATTCATAATATTATAAATAAATCAAACTAAGAAACGTAACAACTACTTCTCCTCTTCCCCACAGATCTATTACACTACACACAAATACATGGCTACCAACATCACTAACCAAACACGACACCCAACGCCCATAATACCATCAACAACATCGTCCTATCAGAGATCACCATCACGTGATCAATGTCACTAACAGCAACCCACCATTATAACATAACGTGGCCACTAACACTCCAATCACAAAACAAAACCTTATATAAATATAAGAAGGAAGTGTGTGAAGCCACCACTCACCTTAGCTTAGGAGATCTGGTAACGAGGATAAAACATAAACAATGAAAACTGCGGCCACCAAGTTTAAGAGATAAAATCCCAATATGTCGTAGGGTTTTTCTCCTTTTTATTCATTCCTTTAATTCCTCAAAAATTACAACTATGCCCCTTTTATTTTCTGATCTTTGTAATTTAGCTCCAAAACTTTGGATTGATCCCATAAATATAATTTAACTTTTGGATTTAATAAAAACCACAATAATTCCAATTATATCAATAATTTAATTCTCATTTTTGGGAGACGGGCGTTACAAGTACTACGAAAAATGTCGGAAGATCGAGACGAAGAGAAAAAAATATGTAAAAATAAACAGATTAATTCTAACTATCATTTTATGTATAAACAAGTACATATCAAGATTTATCCATTTAATTCTATCGATTAACTCACATAAATTCTTATAAAAAAAATTTTGTGCTTGATTTGTTGATCACTTTTAAGATATAATTATGTTATATGTGTTCTTCTTATACAAAATATTGCAAATATAAAAATAATGCAGATTAGTTGTATCTTGTATTTTGATACAACACACTTTCAAAATTATTTTGTTAGTTATTAATATCTTATAATATTTTGTTTTCTACTACTTATTTTATGATTTGTTATACTTTACAAAAATTTACGTAGTAATTCTCGTTATAATTTTTTTATTATATATTTTTGTCATATGTATATATATATATATTATTTTATTTGTAAATTATTTTCATAAAAGTATGATCATACAAGAAAATTTTTTTTTTGAATCTATGATTTAGTAATATAAAAAAAATCGTACATAGAANATATAATATTATTAAAAATATAATATTACAAAAAATAATATTATTGACAAATATAATTTATCATCAAAAAAATATGAATATTAGATATGTATATTTTAACGTCGTACATATTATAACGTAAAAATATATAAAGGAAAATAAAATAATTTAACAATTTTTAAAATTAATATAAAAACTAAAAAATTTGATTTAGAAAAATATCAAATCAATACACCAGCGCATAGTACAGGTTAAACCCTCGTAATAATTATAATAAATAATTTATATACGATTATAAGTTAATAAAATGTAATTGTTTTTTATTATTTTATTTTAGTTTTCAGCGTTAGAATCTACTAGAATTACTGTCTAATGTAGAAAAATGTACTAAAAACTTATTAGTGGTCTGTTATATTTCTTTTGATTCTAAAAAATATAATTCTAACATTTTCATATAAATTAAAAAATAAAAAATAAATATTTTAATCATTTATTACTACAGTAAATCAAAATAATAAATTGACATATTAAAGATAAAAATTATATTTAATTGAAAATTTTGTATTAAAATATAAAATAATATTTTTAGTTACAAAATCTACTACTTATTATTTCTACAGTATTCTAAATACTATAACCTTTAAATTATATAGTAATTACTATAAATACCATTCTATTTACCCTTATTTTAAAATGTTTAATATAATTAATGAATGATAGAATAGTATTTAATTATATTATTATTATTATTATAATTACCTATTAAATCAAAACAATCCTAATAAATCTCTAGCATATTCTCCACATAACCTATATTTACTCCACATTTAAAACAATATATACCACAATTAAACAACCTAACTAAACGTATAATTATTATTGAATTACCTGTTAAATCAAAACAATCCTAATAATCCGCTAGCATATTCTCCACATAACCTATATTTACTCCATATTCTTCATATTCTCCACATAACCTATATAAATATTAGCAATATATCGGATATTTATTATCACTTTCTTATAAATATCTATTTTAAATCTAAATTTATTTGAAACCTGTAAACCACCAAAAAATGTGGAACAACAACTTAATTCCTTTAAAATATCAACAATATATCGGCGAGATCCTTTCTCCCTTATATCTAATCTTGGATGTTTATCTCTTAAGTTGTTGAGATCTTACGACTTATTAATAAATATTAATAAATCCGTAAAACCTAATTTGTTTCACTATATATTAAACCACAGCCTAACAATTCATCATTCCCACAACTTAAAATATCCAAAACAACATAAACATGACTCCTCCAATTGTTTTTACTTACCTCAAAGACATTAAACCTTTCAAAACCACATGGCGTATCCAAGTAAAGATAATCCACATCAGAAAACAATATACAAAAATTTCAGGTGAAACACTATAAATATATATAATGTAAATTACCAATACATGAAGTTTTTTTTTTTGTAAAACACATTACACCCCTATTTAATATATATATATACTAAAAATATATATTTATTATATGAACTAAAAACAATTATTTTATAATATATTTCCCCGCGCGTCAATACGCGTGGGTCATAATCTAGTTTTAATACTATAATAACAATAAATGAGGTAATTATCGACATTAAATCACGGATTTTCATATTTTTAAATTTTTTAAAAATTTTGATAAATATAATTTCAATCATTTATTTATACAATTAAAATTAACATATAAATAACTAATTAGAATGTGCCCTTGATTGGTGGATACTATTAAAAAAAAAGTAAAACAGCAGTAAATTAGAGGAATAATTATCCATAAAACAAGATAAACAGACTTCAGTAATACATGCAACATGTTTAAGAATTGTGATTACTCATATCCGTTGATGTGCCATTATTAGTGGCAGGGATTGATGAAGAAGAACCAGCTGCATTTTGCGATTTAGTCTCCATAGTCAGCATCTTCATGGATATTTTCCGAAGGTAATCAGTCTGAAAATCGATATATAAAAAATATCAGGAAGGTATACATGGATTCCAGACCCCACATATCGAGGCTAAGCTAAAAAGTTAGTTCTTAACCATGTAGTGGAGTCCATTGCCTCACAAATCTTTATATTCAGAAAAGGACTAAGCAAAAATATATGTACAGCTGACACTTAGTTACCTGGTTATCAGCAGCGCTGAAATTTTTCTCCTCAAATCTAGCAGCAATTCTCCTGAGCTCATGGATTCCCTCTTGACAAGAAAATGGAAGGTGCTTCTTTAGTGTTTCCATTCTGCGACAAGTGGCAAGTAAGTAAGTAACAAAACAAGAACTATTAGTTAAGAAACTATTGACTCCATAAGAACCTTCTACAAACACAGATTTATCAGGCAATTAATAAAACGCGGCTAGTGTGGGAAAGATGAAAACTTTGGTATGTATATTAAACTTACATCTTGTTGACAATCTTCTGGCGTGAATCAGGTGGCAATTGAGTTCTCCAGTCAGCTATGTCCATGGCAGGTTCACCATTTGAAAGAGAAGGCCTCCAATTATTATTATTATTATTATCCATCAAGTCGCCTGTGTTTACAATCCATGACGAGTAAGTAGATTTCTAACTCAATCAAAAACAGAGAAACCAATACATGACGACAAAATATAAACAGATTTATCCCAAATCAACAGTAAACATGAATTAGATTGACACTCTTGATCAGCTAAATTTTCAAAAAGAATATTCTGTAAACAAAACCTGCAAATAGCCAATCCCGAAACGAGAATTCAGGATCTATTAAATCAAACAAAGTTGTAATTGTAACAACCAAGACGCAACATCAGCTACATACGGCGATAGTGTAAATCTTCTCTATGGAATCCGGATAACAAGAGATAACTCTAAAAAGCTCAACAAATCGAATACCTCAAATCTAATTACGAGATTTCGTGTTTGACGGTCAAGGTTGCAGCAGCGATTAGGGTTTGATTTTACGACAAGAGAGAGCGGATAAATTAAGACTGATTAGGGTTTAGATTGATCAAGAAACGAATGAACAAAATAGGATCTTTTGGAAGAAAGACAGGAAACTTCTTCGTCAACTAGCATTAATTAAGTAATATAATTGTTTTTTATTATTTTATTTTAATTTTTCAGTGTTAGAATCTATTAGAATTACTGTCTAATGTAGAAAAATGTACTAAAAATTTATTAGTGGTCTGTTATATTTCTTCTGATTTTAAGAAATATAATTCTAACATTTTCATATAAATTAAAAAATAAATAAATAAATTAGGTAATTATCGACATTAAATCACGGATTTTTCATTTTTAATTTTTTAATTTTGATAAATATAATTTCAATCATTTATTTATACAATTAAAATATAAATTAACATATAATTTTAATGTTGGAATATTATTTCTATCAACCTTCTCATCTTTTCAAGAGTGTATTCCTAAACTAATTTTATAGATGGTCATGTTAGAATTACAAATATTTTCAATACTAAAAATGGGAAAAAAAATAATTTACTTAAATCATTAGCTAATCTATATACTAATCTTATTCTCATTTGGTTGCAGAGCAGAATATTAGCATTCTGGAACATTTGGGTGGTGTCCCTGAATACAAGCATTATCCTCCAAAAGAGGAACTTGTTGGAAGTGTATTTTTTTTTTTGCACTATAAGACCTTGAAGCTTGCTGTTCAGTCTATGATATGTTATACTTTTTGCTATTGATCTGTTGTGACCATTAAAAGAAACTGTGGGTCTTGACTTGTTTTATGTGACTGCATCAACGAAAGTATTTCCACCCAGATAACATGTTATCTGCGGATAAGATGAAACTTGAGCTCACAAAAGTCAGGGAAGAGTTCAAGATGTCGGAATCTGATTGTGGTTCTGCATGTGTGCAAGGTAAATTCTGGTCTGATGATCATTATTGGATTTAGCCAACAAAAGGATTACGTGTTCGGAGACAGGTTTTGGTTGTCTTGTGGTCTCTCGTCTCTCTTTACAGTGGCACAACTCACTACCAAGATCAAAAATTTATCCACCACTCTACACAAAAAGGTATAAAACTTCAAATTGTTTTCCATATTTCTATGGAGCTGTCTCAGTTTTTTCTGGACACCTTGTGCCATACCTGTTGGTGACTTTATTTAACTATACAGGACAAGCATTCACGGAAGGGACTATTAGGAATGGTGCAGAAACGGAAGAAACTATTGAAATATCTCAGACGAACTGACTGTGATTCTTACTCTCTTGTGTTATCAAAACTCAGCCTTCGTGACAACCCGGATTACAAGTTCTAAGCTTGATGGTGCTTGAGAGACCCCATGATTATATCTTTGCACTTTTTTGGTTCGTGAAACGTGCCATTGTGAATGAGACGTAGCTGTTCTGATCCTGTTAGCCATTTTACTGTCTAGGGAATAAAGACACCCTACTCTATTTTGTTCACTTTGGTCTCTTCAGTCATGCATTTGCGGTAAAGAAATGAAGTTGTGGCTCTCTTTTATTGATGTTTAATGTATTCCGTTTCACCTTTGGATTGTGATAATAAAGATTTCATTTTTACATTTTTAGCAAGCTAAAGCTCATGAGATGGTGCCATTTTAAAGGAATGATTTGAGACGTTTAAAAAAATAGCAATGATTTGATCTTTTCCCAAATGTCAAATTGAAGAAGAGCATTAAGGAGAACTTATATCTACAGACTCAAAAACATCATGCCGTTTTGCTCACAAACCAAGAGCGCCGAGAGGTGTTTTACCCTGCCCAGCCTCAAAGTAAAAGATCAACATAGCAAGCATTGCAAGCCTCGAGTGCTTAATCTCCGCCAGTTTCAGCCGCTCCAGCTTCTCTCTGTCTGGCTCGTAGATGCCATCGCGAGTCTTTCCGGCCAGCCCCAAAGGATCGAAGAATCTTCCACCAGGATAACCCTGGTCGCCGGTGTAATTGGCGAAGTTCTCAGCGGTCCTCGACCACGGCGTAGCCCACTCAACTGATTGAGAATCAGGGTTGAAGAAATCGACCCATCTTTTGCTCTCCACCCAACCCATGAGAAGCAATTGGGTTCCAAGAAGCGACCCGAAGGAGAAAGGTGCGATCGCACGTGGATCAGCTCCAGCTTCGAACCATGGGACTCCACTCCAGGCCTGGCCGACGAAGATTCCAAGAACGGCTGCCATTGCCCATCGGCCATGGATCAGCTCTGCCTCCCTGNTTGGCGAAGTTCTCAGCGGTCCTCGACCACGGCGTAGCCCACTCAACTGATTGAGAATCAGGGTTGAAGAAATCGACCCATCTTTTGCTCTCCACCCAACCCATGAGAAGCAATTGGGTTCCCAGAAGCGACCCGAAGGAGAAAGGTGCGATTGCACGTGGATCAGCTCCAGCTTCGAACCAGGGCACGCCACTCCAGGCCTGGCCGACAAAGATTCCAAGAACCGCTGCCATCGCCCATCGTCCATGGATCAGCTCTGCCTCTCTGTACCATTTCAAAAAAGCCGGGTCTTTTCCCAAACCCAACGGGTCAAACCCGAAATCTCCTGGTAGCCTACGAAAGTCATACACATTTAACTCAGAAATTGGCTAAAAAATTCAGTGTTATCATACTCTACTGAGATCCAATCTAAAAACTAGAATTATAATCCAAATGATCATTCACGAGATTCAGAATTATCGTAATCTATTGTTTATGATAGTAACAGAGAGAGAGAGATTAAAGAGAATAGACTTACGAGCCATCAAGCCATTCAGGGTCAAGTAAGTTGCCGCCACCTTTAACAGCAGGGATCCAAGATTTCTTGGGCTGAGCAGCAGCAGCAGCGACAATCATATTTTTCCTGCCAATTCTCGGAGCTCCAGCGCCTACACCGTTTCCCAATGCGGTGGCATTCCTCTTACCTCCGGTGAGGAATGAAGAACCAAGCCCACTGAGCACAGCTCCGGAGACCGTCAACGCCATGAGATCTTTGATAGTCCTCTCTCTGTTTTTTTTCTCTGAAGATAATGGAGAAATTAGTGTTTTAGTCTCTCTGTTTTCGGAGCATAAAGAAACAAAGAGTGGAGTTTTAGAGGGACGATATGAGATAATGAGAATCTATAGACGAAATCTCAGAGGCTGTCGTGGATAGATTTTTGACCAATCAGGAGTCAGAATCTACTTCACCATATCCACATCACCCACACTCTCTATTTCCAACTATAAATATTCATATTTTTTAAATTATTTTCTTATCTAAATCTAATTTATGTGGGGACACTAAAAATGACAGGTGGACATTTATAATTGTTTTTATTAAAATGAAAATGACAGCGACAAATTTGTACAGCGAGGCATTATTACGTTTAGATTTAACCAAAACAGAAAAAAAAAACGAAAAATTGAAAAATTAACGATTAAATGGTGGTGAAACCCAGGAGGGCGAAGAAAGTTGAACCAATGGCTGATTTGAATCCGGGTCGGGGATTGGTGTAACCGGTAATAGATTGATTTGTGCGTTTCTCTGAAATTTTGATTCCGGTTTAGATTAACTAGTTGGTTGGATGTTTATTGGATTGGGCTATAATTAAATAAATTAAATATAAAACGTTTTTTTTTTCAAAGTAGCCAATAGAAAACAGGAACGATTAGACCGAAATTAAACCCTATAAAATCATGGTCTGGACCGGTGTTCATAAAGGAACTTGTGCAACACGTCATATCATTTCTTCTATATTATGCTCCTCTCGAGGAAAGAGCATTGAATTAGGATAGAGTCTTCTTCACTTTGAGACTTGTGTTATCTTATCCAACGCCGTTACTTCAGCTGCTCTTTCTTTACCTCATTAAAAACAACCTGACACACCCACTCGTAATAACTCAATACTCCTCACTAGTTGTTGGGCCTGGTTTTCCTTAACTGTCACTAAACCGGCCCATAACAATATTAATGCTTAATACTAGCTTGTTCTTGCCAAAATAATTATTTCGATTTCTATATAATTATACTTAAACTAAAAATCCAATATCTAGAAGGTTAACATATTAAACATATGATTTATTTAAATGAAACCGTTACATCTACGTAGTTTAGTAATCGATTAGACCAGCTAGATAGAAAAAAAAAGGAAATCAGAAAATGATCAGTGTGAACGGAGGAGATACCATTAACTATGGAGGAATCTGATCAGAGTCCTCCGCCACCACCGGCGAAGTCTGGGCAGGAACATCCGGAGGAGGCAGCCAAGTTATTGGTGGCATAGGTGGGAAATCATCCTCTGGTGGTGGAAGCACAAAAATCGGCGGGTTTTCGTCTAGAGGTG
>KE156333.1:10959-24517 GCA_000411055.1 Leavenworthia alabamica
CAGTTGGCGATTTTTTTTTAATTATTTTAGGTTAGGTTTTTGTGATTATGACCTAATCATGTGATTTTAGTCACTTAATAGGTCCTTAGATTTTTTAAGGCCAAACTACTTTAATCACAACTTAACCCAAAAGACCCAATAACTCAAATTTGTGATCACTTATTATTTGGATCTGACTCAATTTAAATGATCACTTAATAATAATTAAAAGTTCTAGGTTTTTCCGAAGCCCAATCTCTTTTAATTAATTATTAACTCCTTTTTGGGGTTTTATAATCGTTAACCCAATTAAATAATAATTAAAAATCTGTTGGTTTCCAAACCCAATTCTTTTTAATTATTCCACTACATATTTTGGGCTTCCAAATTCAATTAAGTTCAACACTCAGCAGTCTCCATCAATCATACATCTAACACTCGGATTTCTCTGAAACTTCTTGAACTCAATTCACGACAACAATTCGGTTTATGGATCGGTCCAACTGCTATGGTTCGATTTATTCGGTTCAATGTCACAGTAAACCGACCTGGCTAAGATCGATAAACCATTTCATTAAACTAAACTCGGTAAATCATAACCTTAAACCGACTTTATGACATTTAACCGGATCACGGATGTTACACTCATTAACTATTTCTTGTTAAAATTCTTAATCACCCTTAACAATTATGTCATCTATAGACGTTAAAAATATTTGTCGATATATTCGAAATAAGATTATACTACATGTTATTGAATTCATTAAATGCTAATTGTCAATTTTGACAGCAGACACCTGTATATTTCCTTTTTGCAAGTTTAATTACAGCTAAAATTATTTTTATATTTATAATCTAAAAATTTAACACTAGAAAATAAGATTAAATATACCATTTTAACCCTTCATTACACACTATAAATAGACACATTAGAACGATGTAAAATCTCATAACTAATAATAAGTAAAAAAAATTACGAGTTGAGACAACATGGTAGCAATAAAGAAAATATTGTTCATTGTTCTTATCACACTCTTATCATGTAAGTATCTTTTTATTTCTCATTTACATTCAAATATGCATATAATGATCATATTATAATATATGATTTAATATATTTTTATGTAAGTTAGATATGTTGATATCAAATGCAAGAGAAATACAAAGTCAAAGAACAATGAAGTGTGTTGGAGGAGAATGTCCCCAGCAATATTTTGGGAGTTGTTTTAAAGATTCAGATTGTGGAAATAGTTGTTTTCCAAATTGCAAAAGTCAATTATGTGTTCGTTTTCAATGTGATTGTACAAACTGTACTAAGCACTAGTCACTACATGCATATATGCTATTTTTTATATAATTGTTATGGAATAATATTTTAAGAATATGATTTTTGCTTGATCTATATGATGAATTTTTAGTTTTAATGTGTTTATATATATGATATTAATTTTAGATATTATTAATACACATTAAATTGTAACTCAAATCTCTCTACATGTTTTGATTTCTATAATGTTCTGATTTTACATGTTTTATAAATTCTTCCTTTGTACAATACAACCATATTAACAAAGCCTCCAAGTAAGCTCCTTCCACGACTATGAAGATTGAGGCCACGTTGATTCTACGTATCAAGTCAAAGAAGACTGTCTTAATCTTTTGTGTGTATATTAGAATTTCCTAAAAATAGAAAAATTATTCAATTTTACATAAGTATATTAGACTGAATTATAACATTTGAAAACAGACTAAATTAGAACATTTAATTTAAAAATATTTACATTTTAAAGTTTAAATTTAAACCATGCATCAAAATTAAATAACAAATTTATATCTTTTATGAAACTTTTAAACATGATATTGATACGTACATAAAAAGACTTACGAAAAATGCAATTATACAGACCATGTTCATATCTTTGAACGGAAGATGCAATTACCACATACATTAGCAGTTTGGTCAATTATTGGGTTTATTGCACACCAAACATATTTGGATATTTTAATTTATGTTTAATTAAAAAAAAATTTAACATGAACCATTAATTATTTTTGTCGACAATGTACATGAACCCTTAATTTATTTTGTTGACAATTCTTCTACTATGGCAGGATTATAATACCATATCTTGATTTTGTAACAGTTGCGCGTAAACCGACTTTAGCCATTTGATTCTATTATATATATATATATATACATATATATTTATTTTAAGTTTTACTTTCTTTATATTTTTTTAAAAAAAATTCATTTCTAAATTCAAAATTTTATAACAAAAAAAAAATTATTTTATGATTTCAATGAAATTTTAAAAATAAATATTATTTTTACTCCTTACATTACAACTTATTAATTATAGACTTTTTAGTGTATTAATAAATAGTAAAAAATACATATGTGAAGAATAATATTTTGCACATTTTTTAAATAATAAATATATATAATCTAGGGCAATTCTTTTACCACTAAATTTACTTTATATTCCATAACTACCATTAAAATTTATTTAGGATAAAATTATCATTTAGTAATTTAATAAAATTAAAAATTAGATTTTATTCTGAGAAAATTATATAAATCCTAAACAATAGATACTAAATACAAACACTATATACTAAAATCTAACCTTATATACTAAATTTTAATCTCTAAATCAAAATTCTAAATCCTAAATAATAAATAATAAATCAAATACTAAATATTAAACCGTAATGATAAATACTAAACCCTAACCCCTAAATAATAAATACTTAACCTAAAGATTAGATATTAAATCCTAATATTATATAAAAATATATACATTTAATAAAAAATATATAATTTTTAATAAAAATATATTTTAATTAAAAATGGTATTTGTGTCCAATTAAAAAATTAATGTATTTTTGTCCAATAAACTACATTTGATAGTGTTAGAGGGAATTACTCTATATTCTACCGCCAATAAAGTTTTGAAATGAATATCAACTGTTTTTAAATTTTATGGTCAATTACAAATACCAGTTAAAATGAATAATTCTGATGCATTAAATAAGCAGTTTCGGAAAAATGAATGTGCTAAAAAATTTGGTAGCAACTAGCAAGCATGACCAACAGTTACTATTATTGCAGTAATACTTACAATTATTATGGTTATAATTAATTAATCATATATAGTATCATATTTATAGTTTTAATGTTAAATATTTAGTATATAATTAAAATGATTATAATTTAAAATAATTAGGGTTAAATTGATATTTAATTATTTGATAACAATGAAAAATTTATATCAACAATATTTTATTAAAAAATAATTTTGATTAAGATTTTAGTTAATATATATATATATATATATTGTTTGATTTATAAAATAACAATTATTATAATATCATAATTATATTACACAATTAACTAATAATTTTTATATAGTTACATATTAATTAATATTTGAAGATCCATCGTATCGATCCACCAAAATACAACTAATAAAAGTTACGAAAATAATAAAAATATAATTATATTTCTCTTGCTGCATATCTTTTATCAATGGTCAATAACACTAATTAAAATTATGGAACCTTGTGTTTATTTTAAAACTAATTATATTTTAAACATTAAACTGTGTTTATTTAGAAGTAATTTCAATAAGACATCAGACAGTTAAGGAGTGAATAAATACATCTGTCACTTGTAAAATAGTATAAATAACAAAAGGCAAATGTAAATGTTTCTAACCACTACAATCATATCAACCATTCAATGTCATTAATACTAGGTATGGGATTTTAGGTATCAGTTCGAATTCATTTCAATATTTGAAGTTTTTGGTCTTCTAGAATTTTAGTTTCTTTTGGTTTTAGTATATTTTGTTTAGTTCGGACCAGTTTCTATATTTGGCTAGAGAACTGGTATCGAATTTGAACATTTTAGATTTTATTTAGTTATTTTGTTTGAACTATGTATCTAATAGGACTCAAAAACCTAAAAATAATATTCGGTTAAATATTAGCATATTTACATAAATATTTGTGGATATCTACTACTTATTATTCCTACAATATTAAAAATAAATAACTTTTATTTTGTAAAGTAATTACAAAAAATACCAATGTATAAAGTCTTATTTAATACATATTTTAACTATAATCATTCAAATATAGAATTTTAGTTGAAAAATGTAATTGATATTAAATTTTAACCTTAATAATCTTAGAATATTACAACTTATGTCATTTTATATTTATACATGAACCGTGTGATTGAAAAACAATATTTGACCTGATCCAACATAGTAGATACATGGACACATAAATTATTTTTAAATAAATTTTAAGAAAGCTAACTGAATTTATCATAACCTGATATTTAGTAAAGAATATCCCTTGATATTTGGTAAAGAATATCCCACAATAGTGTTATTCAATTTTGTAAATTCAAATTAGAGAGATCTTGATAGCATGTGTATATATTGATTGTACCTATTGAAAAGATGATAGAAAAATTTCATAAAGAAGAACATTTAACGTCTCTCTCCCAATTTTTTAGAGAGATGGCGATTTGTTTTTTTTTTTAAATCCAATTTTTCTTCGAGCTTATGTCCATCAAGTATTGACTCTTAAAGTAGATGGGTGTTTGTATATACCATCAGTCAATTCTGATGGCTAATTTTGTCTGTTTTTAGTTTTATCCTCTATAGATCTATCATAGTGATGGTGGTGGCGTTTGTAGCGATATTTCTCCAAAATTTATCATGTTAACGTTATCTTCTGAGTTTTCCTGTTTATGAGATAAACCAAGGATATTGATGAAGAAGAATGTGAACTCGGTAATTGGTGGCTCTCGAGGCCCTCAGGTAAAACTACGTATCATCTTATCTTCATGTTTTCACAACTCATTTTGATATATATCCAATATAGTGTTTGCTCTGTTTTGAGTATATATAACAACACTATACGAGGTACTATTGTCTGCGATATAAAAATTTGTAAATAGTTGGAATGTTTTGCAAAAGTATGGGAACAGTAAAGAATGAGAGAAAAATAAAAAATGAATACATAAGAAATATAATATGAGAAATTCAAATGGACCCGTTCTTCTTCTATGATCATGTTGGCTTCATGATAACACTGTAATTATGGCAGTTTCTTCGTCTACTAGAATTTCATTAGTAACTATTAATATTTCGAATATATTTTTGCGCGATACAAAACTCGCGGGATATAATTGATATAATCTAATTTTTTTTTGTTTGTTGTGACCAAATGAGTATATGATATCAGTTATATTTAAACATAAAATAATTCAAGTATGAACTATAACTAAATTATAAATTTTCAAATTTAGTTATAGTTCATATTTGAATTATTTTATGTTTAAATATAACTGATATTTAGATGCAAAATTTGCACTTGAATATTTTAAATATTTTATATATTTTTGGTTTACTTACTATAAGAATATGGGAAAACGGTAAAAAAATCATGTACTTTCAAATTTCTCAATTTTAAATGCTATACTTATCGGTTCCGTGTTAAATGCTAATCTTTTTGGTTGACTTTTTTTAAAATTGTAAAGTTTAGGTTGACTGGCCAAATTAGACACGTCGTTAACTCGACTAATGGTTGATTATGACGATGTTGAACTGCTTCGTTATTGTGAGCACATACTTTAATGGAACCAATAACGGAGCAGTTTAACGTCGTCATAATCAACCGTTAATCGAGTTAACGATGTGTATAATTTGACCAGTCAACATAGAGTTTATGATTTTAAAACAAATCAACTAAAAAAATTAACATTTAACACGGAACTAAAAACTATAGCATTTAAAATTGTGAAATTTAAAAGTACAGTATTTTGTTTTAACCGTTTTCCCATTCTAAAATCCATTCAAATATTTTAGATTCTGGTTTATCCTGTAGAAATCTAAAATCCTAAGTATTTTAAAAGTTAAAACATAACAATTTTGTAGTTTTTGTCTGAACCACGTTTCTATTAAAAAAAAGGAGGGGTTTTATTGTCTTTTTATCTATACCAAATATTAAATATTAGTTAGGTAAACTTTAATTGACTTTATATTAAACAAATCTAACCACTACATACATACACATACACATACACTTCTCCTCTATAAATACCTCAACCGACGTAAATCGCCACACCATTTACAAACAGAAACTCCAAGAATATATCAGTGAAAAAAATAAACAAAAGCAACTTCAACTTTATAAAGATGATTAACGAACTTCTGGATCTGTTCACCGGCGGTAGAAATGTGAAGGTTATTGGAACTGTGGTTCTGATGAAGAAGAATGTTCTTGATTTCAATGATTTCAATGCTTCGTTTCTTGATCGTCTTCATGAATTTCTTGGAAACAAAGTTACTCTTCGTCTCATTAGCTCCGATGTTACTGATTCAGGTTTAATCTCAGCTCCTAATTTTTTTTAATCTCAGCAATAATATAATTTATTGCTATTTCTCTCATATTTTATTTGTGTAAATTAAATAGATAATTTTCTATTACCCTCTCCATTCTACAATATTTAATTTCATATTTTTATACAGATAAAAAAGTTTAATAATACTTTTTAATTGTATTTTACTCAAATTATTATATAATTAATATTTTTAATAATATTAGTGTTTTTTAGAAACACTTATATAGAAAACATATTAATTTATTTAAATCTAATTTTTCATTAATGTAGTTTTTAATCATATAACCATTTTTATTCTACTTTTTATATTTTCTTTATATTTTCTTTAGTTTAATTTTGTTGAGAAGAAAAATAATAATATACTGATAAAAATGGAAATTAGTTACAACTTTCATATTCAATACTTAAAAATAACTTAATGTTTATTAATATTCTAATCATAATTTATTAATAATAAAAATTAAAATTGTAAAACAGTAAATAAACTAGAAAATTAGTTATTATGAAACTGAGAAAATATAGTTTTTTATGTTTGCGTTTATCAATATATTTGTTGTTTTCTACATATATATTGTCTTCTTGTCCTTTATTCTTTATAAATATAAATATGATCTAATGATTTTTTAAATATTTTCTTTGGATATAATCTAATTTACTTCAAAAATAATTTTTCTGTCGGAAAATGATACTCCGTCTAGTTTTGAAAAAGTGTTATTCTTGGCTTCAACTTTTGTTTTCGAAACAGTGTCATTTTTGTATTAGAAATGTAAAATTTAACACAATTTTTCCAATATAGCCCTAACATAAAGCTAAAAATGTTTAAATTTTATTCAGCATTAATTATATAATAACATATTAAATAAGGACAAAATAATATAATTTTATGTTTTTTTAATTTGTGTGAATATTGTAAAAATGACATTCTTAAAAAACACAGAGTATGTCTTTAATTATGTTAGTTTGATGTGTGAAAACTTCTTTTGCAAGAAAACTCCAAATAATTCCACTCAAAGTGCCAAAAACATTTATCCTCTATGTAAAGACGATAAATCAAATCTAATTAACTAAAGAAAACATATTACTTTTCCTCAATATTTATTTTTAGTAATTTGAAATATAGGTTTAATTTAATTTTATGGTCAACAATATATTATTACATTTTTATAGATTAATTACTGTTCAGTTTGATTATTTTTTGTATCAATGTAAAACATTTCGAAAAAAAAGAAAAAAACAAAGAATATAATTTTTAACGAAAACTTTGACAACTTTTATTAACTAAAATATTTAGTGATATATTCCAAATAAAAGCAAAAACTATTGTCTTTAAAAGCTTTCAAATGCTTTGTTTTCTTCTCCCCTTAAAGAGAATCTTTATTTTTCAGGAATATTTAGTACTTGCACTCGATATTATTTTTTATTTTTATTTAAATGTTTATCTGGATTATATTGCTCTGTTCTTGGCTAAATCTTATGAATCATATATTTGGCCCAAAATAGAAAGTTTTTTTTTCTTTCCTTTTATAGTCATTACAACTTTCTAATAACTTATGTTTTTTTTCCAGCAAACAGCTCAAATGGCAAACTAGGCAAGGCTGCTCACTTAGAGGATTGGATCACAACAATCACATCTTTAACCGCAGGCGAATCAGCCTTCAAAGTCACATTCGATTATGATGCCGATTTCGGTTACCCTGGAGCATTCTTGATCAAAAACAACCATTTCAGTGAGTTTTATCTCAAAAGTCTCACTCTTGAAGATGTCCCAGGCCATGGCAGAGTCCATTACCATTGTAATTCTTGGGTTTACCCTTCTAAACGCTACTCGAAAGACCGTGTTTTCTTCTCCAACAAGGTACCTAAAACCCTTCTTTATTTACTAATCGTAGTTGTAAAATGTCTTAGATTGACAAAAAAAAAAGTTTTAAAATGTCTTCATGATTCAAACAATCTATGTTTACTTTTGTTTCAGACTTATCTTCCACATGAAACACCCGAACCGTTGCTTAAGTATAGACAAGAAGAGCTTGTGAGCTTAAGAGGAACTGGTCAAGGAGAGCTTAAAGAATGGGACAGAGTATATGACTATGCTTACTACAATGACTTAGGTGTTCTACCAAATAATCCAAGACCTGTACTTGGAGGTACATCAGAGTATCCTTACCCAAGAAGAGGAAGAACCGGGCGAAAACCGACTAAAGAAGATCCTCAAACCGAGAGTAGGTTACCCGTAACATCGAGCTTAGATATATATGTTCCACGAGATGAGAGATTTGGACACTTGAAGATGTCTGATTTCCTTGGTTATGCTTTGAAAGCAATTGCTCAGTTTATCCAGCCTGCGCTTGAGGCTGTATTCGACAAAAATCCAATGGAGTTTGATTCTTTTGAAGATGTTCTTAAGATCTATGAAGAAGGAATCGATTTACCGAACCAGGCTTTGTTTGAGAGTATTATTAAGAATATACCACTTGAGATGTTAAAAGAGATATTTAGAACTGATGGTCGGAAGTTTCTTAAGTATCCAGTTCCTCAGGTCATCAAAGGTTGATTAATACCTTTTCTTGATTCTTCTTGATTCCATATCTTTCTCATGTTGACCTAATCTTGATTTTCTTGATTCCGAATCTTTTTCATGTTGACCTAATCTTGATTTTCTTGTTTTCTTAGAGGACAAAACTGCTTGGAGAACTGATGAGGAGTTTGCTAGAGAAATGCTAGCTGGACTAAACCCTGTTGTGATTCAACTTCTTCAGGTGTGACTCCATGATATCTCTCTTATAATGAAATAGTAATTCTTTCGGTTTTTTCGATATCTTACAGTTTTTTCGGTATGTAAACTTGCAGGAGTTTCCTCCAAAGAGCAAGCTTGACAGTGAATCATACGGTAACCAGAATAGTACAATCACAAAAAGCCACATAGAACACAACTTAGATGGTCTCACTGTTGAAGAGGTAATAACTATTATCAAATTAAGCAGTACTATGATACCGAGTAAACTTGAAAACTAATTGTCTTTTACTTTTAAGGCTCTGGAGAAGAAAAGATTGTTTATATTAGACCATCATGAAACATTAATGCCATACTTGGGACGTATAAACACAACAACAACCAAGACTTATGCAACTAGGACACTTCTGTTTTTGAAAGATGATGGGACTTTGAAGCCATTAGTGATAGAACTAAGCTTGCCTCATCCTGATGGGGACAAATTTGGAGCAGCGAGTGAAGTATATATGCCTGGTGAAGGGGTGTACGACTCGCTATGGCAGTTGGCTAAGGCTTATGTAGGTGTAAATGACTCTGGAAACCATCAGCTTATAAGCCATTGGTAATGGATACATAATGGTTAAGTTCTGGTGTTTATCATCTATGATTTGAAGTTAACTTTTTAGTCTTTTTTGTAGGTTGCAAACACATGCATCGATCGAACCGTTTGTGATTGCTACAAACAGACAGCTGAGTGTTCTTCATCCAGTTTCTAAGCTCCTTGAACCTCACTTCCGTGATACGATGAACATCAATGCGCTTGCTAGGCAAATATTGATCAATGGTGGTGGTATCTTTGAGATCACTGTGTTCCCTTCTAAATATGCCATGGAGATGTCATCTTTGATTTACAAGAACCATTGGACATTCCCTGACCAAGCCTTACCAGCAGAACTCAAAAAGCGGTAATACATTTATACTCAAACCAATTTGATTCTGATCAAAGAAACCGTTGTTTTAACCTTTTCGATTGCAGAGGAATGGCTGTTGAGGACCCCGAAGCACCACACGGATTACGTTTGATGATTCAAGACTATCCTTACGCAGTAGATGGGCTTGAGATTTGGTATGCTATTGAATCATGGGTCAAAGACTACACTTCTTTGTATTACAAGACAGACGAGGATGTTCAAATTGATACCGAGCTCCAAGCTTGGTGGAAAGAAGTGCGCGAGGAAGGTCACGGAGACAAAAAGTCAGAACCATGGTGGCCTAAAATGAAAACTTGTCAAGAACTCATTGATTCTTGCACTATAATAATCTGGATAGCTTCTGCTCTTCATGCAGCGGTTAACTTCGGACAGTATCCAATCGCAGGGTACTTACCAAACCGTCCAACCATAAGCCGTAAGTTCATGCCAAAGAAAAACACTCCAGAGTTTGAAGAACTTGAGAAGAATCCAGATAAAGTGTTATTGAAGACAATCACAGCTCAACTTCAAACTCTTCTTGGGATATCTCTGATTGAGATTTTGTCTACTCATTCGAGCGATGAGGTGTATTTGGGACAAAGAGATTCTAAAGAATGGGCAGCTGAGAAAGAGGCATTGGATGTGTTTAGCAATTTTGGTGAGAATGTAAAAGAGATTGAGAAGAAGATTGATGAGAGAAATGAAGATGAGAATTTGAAGAACAGAACCGGTCCGGTTAAAATGGCTTATACTTCTTTGTTTCCGACTAGTGAAGGTGGAGTTACTGGTAGGGGAATACCAAATAGTGTCTCTATCTGAAACAGCTCACTTCAAGATTAATGTTTGGTTTCTTATTTTTTAAGTATGGTTGTGTCATAATATATTACTTCTTGTTATTAGCTAAACAGTCATACCGGTTACCGGATCGGTTTATTAGTCGGTGTGGCCTATAAATATCATAATAAGACACTATATACTATAACATCATAATAAAACAATATATACTATTGAACATCAATCTTGAGACTCATTGAGTGGGATCAATTACTATGACTAAAGTAATTTACATAGAGTATTAGGAATATGACTATTGACTAACTTTAAATACGTATGCAAACTGTTGTGAACCCTATTCCATCATAAAACCATATAACCCATAAAAGTTTTACAAATATAAATAATAAAACCATGGACACACTGCACAAAACATAACCAAACAAGAAAAATCGAATCCGCTCCTAGGCAAAAAACTTGGAGAACTTTTTCTTCTGTTGCTAAAGTAACTACTGGTAGAACTTTTATTTGTGTATGTTCACCTAAAGTTGGAGTTTACATCAACTTCATGTATCTAATGTTTTATCTAATGGAGACTTGGATGAAGAGATCTATATGGAGTTGCCTCCTGCATATGCTGATAGAAGGGAGAATCTTTTCAAGAGTATGAAGTCCTACATCTCAAGAAATCATTGTCTGAATTAAAACATGTTTCACGACAATGGTACATAAAATGCAGTACTACTCTGGCTACTCTTGGTTTTATCAAATTTCATGCTGATCGTGCATTGTTTCTTCGAACAACTGGTAACATTTTTGTGACTCTATTAGTTTATGTCGACGGTATAGTCATGACTAGTAATAATGAAGATGCAATTGCTATGTTGAAGATAGATTTGGCTAAGACTTTTAAGCTTATAGATTTATTCTCTTTGAAATATTTACTTGGCTTAGAAATTGCTCAATCTAGCAAAGGGATCTCTATATGCCAAATATAATATGCTTTGTGTTGGTTAATATGGAGGACAAGTTGAGAAGATTCCCGAGGACTAGGTTCATGATAACATGTTTAAAAAAATATATGAGAATCACAACAGAATATGTTATTTGCCTTATTAGTTAGATTTGTCTCTTGGAGACTAAGTCACAAATTTTGTATAAAGTCGAGCCGTTAAACGTGAATAAGATTCAAGCTTTGAAAAATTCTCTCTTTTAACATGGTATCAGAGCCAAAGAGAATTTAAAACTCTAGGTCCTGTATTGGAATTGTGAAAACCTCTAGAAATATACAAAAAACAGAGAAAACACAAAACATAATAACAATGAAGCGATGTGTTCTTTGAAAAATGAATCAACCAGTGGAGGAGATGTACTACTTTTACCTTACCAGCTTTCTTCAAGTAATAACCCAAGGAAAGCAATCACTCCTGTGATATTAACTGGAGAAAACTACGCCGAGCACTAGTAAAAAAATGGGATATAGCCACGGAAATTTTCGTGGTTATAGCCCATTTTTCGTGCCTATAGGGCAAAAAGCCACAGAAAAGCCACGAAAAAAATTCGTGGCTAAATTTTTTCGTGGATTTTCGTAGCAAAAACAGCCACGAAAAAGCCAAAGAAACTTTTGTGGCTATTTTAAAAAGTCACGGAAAAACTTTTGTGGCTATTCTTCTTCTTGGGATAGGATGGGGACTAGACAAGCTGGCAACAAACTCTCTCTTGTGAAGTCTAAGGATAGGGTTTAAAGGTGGATCGAATACACGACAAAGAGGTATGGTAAATCTCTTATACGGTGTAGGGTTGCCTAGTTTTAGGGCTTCTCACTCAAAGAACAAGGACTTAAGGTTTCTAAAAGTTTACTCGACTAAAAGAAGGAATAAGAACAAGTGTTTTCTCGAAAATTTGATGTGTCTATTCTCAAGGTATGAGGCGCCTTATATAGCAATCCTCTTGCCCAAAAGAGTACAAAGAAAAATGGAAAAAGACTTAAACAACAAAATAGAAAAGTACTTAAACTTAAATAGGTTTAAAAAAAAAAGGAAGTTCAAGTTTAACAAAAAATGGAAATAGTCTTGAATCCTTTTTGGCCGAAATTAGAGCTTGGTTTGGTGAAATTGTTGGTTAAATCTTGAAGATCTGATTCAACTTAATTTAGACCATTGGTTAAATCTTGAAGATCTGGTCCAACTTAATTTAGACCATTTGTTAAATCTTGAGGACTTGGTCCAACTTAATTTAGACCAATTAGACCGAAATACTTAATTTAGACCAACTAGACCAAAATATTTAATTGATAATTCAACAAATACTTTGGCCCAGATCAAAGTTCATATCGATTTTTGTTGTAAAGAATATGCAACAAGAACATGCAAACTAAGGGTATGGTCACATTAAAAACTACTCCTGGAAAACCCAATGGGATAAAACTCGGGCTAGAGGAAAAAGAGTGTCATTCCTTAGACTGACTTTGAAGCCTTCAACCAATGGTGATGGTGAAGACTTCTTCGAACGATGATGTCTTCAAGAGAGGCCAAATGAGGTCCTCACTAGTCACTTGGCTTGTTTGGGCCAGTTTAAGCAGCTGGTTGTCCAACAGATTTTGGGTAGCTTTGATAAACAACAGCTGGATGTGTTTATCCTTGTTTCTGGTCATGGGATCATCCTTGAAAGTTGGAATGCTGGTGATGTTGGTCTTGCTTCTGG
>KE156335.1:5774-16390 GCA_000411055.1 Leavenworthia alabamica
AATAATTATATAATCTTAATAAATAAATAATACTGTAAATGATAAATCCAATGAATTATTCTTCTATTAGTACAGATTATCACTTTATTTGTATACGATGCTATTGATATCAACATTACATATATATTTTTATGGATTATACTGCTAAATTCTTAAGGTATTGTTAGTTCAAATTAGCCTTGGGTATTCTGTTTGCTTTGTTTGGTTTACCAAAAACCAAACCTACTTAGATCGGTTGCGGGTTATTTAGTTTTATATGAATAAACTGATCGCAACATTTTTACTTTTAATATAATTTTTGATTCGGTTCGATTCGGTTTGAGTTGATATTTGGTTTATTCGGTTAATCGAATAACTATAAACAATCAAGTTTCAGTTCGGATTAATTGGATTATTCGTTGTAAATTAACTCTAATAAACCGAATAAATTGAATCAAAAGATAAATATTTAGATTTATTCTGTTTATTTAGATTAATCGGATTGAATTCAAAAATATATTTTTAACCAAAACCGAACCGAAAACCAAATCGAATAAACCAATATTTTTTTATTTTGTTTCGAAACTAATTTTAAAAAAACAAATAAATTAAAAAAAATATATCAAACCATTTAAACCGAACGCTGAGACTACTTCATATACTATCAATGTAAGCATATGAGTTCAAAAGAGTAGAACAGAATCGGAGTGTCCTAATTCTATTGGTAAAGATTTCAAGGGAAATTTAGTGGCTGTTAAATAAACTAACAAATTATGAAGAAATTTGTTTCTAATAAGATGAGTTTAAGTTTGTGTGAATTCCACCACTAAAAAAATAAAACACTTAGACATAACTTTTATATAGCTGAACAGACACTCGATTAACGTGATGCAGTGGTAAACTATATTGAAACTTGAGTGAAAAGATAAACAAAAAGCCAATCATCATGTTGTTTCCTCCTTAAACTAAATTGTTTCGTGTAACTACTTTGATTTATGGATTTATGCCTAAATAATAATTTCTATTAATTTCAAGATTATTTCACAAGGAAACATTTTTTTTTTTTTACTTTTTGTTCATCATTTCAAATTTTTTTCTTCTTACTTTTACTATTTTCTATTGGTTAAAATTTTTTCATTTTCCAGAAAAACATATTCATTGTCTAATTTTATAATTAAAATTTTATATATATATATAATCAATTTTTTAGAAATAGAAAAAAGTATCAAAATATCAATATGTCAGGAACAGAGGAAATATATAATTTTGAAGTGATGTTTTAGGCAATCTACATATATAAAGTTGAATATTGTTCTCTTCACAAGAAGCCGCATCATCATTTCAAATGTCTAATATCGTGACACATCGACATCATTTAATTAATTTTAAATTACTTATTTAATTATTTATTGTATTAGTTACATTTTAATTTTTATACTACCGTATACTAATTGATACAATAATTTGATAAGAATTTAAAAAATCTTCTACTCATAAAAATGATCTAATTTAACAATTTTAGTATTATTATATTTATTTATATATTTTAGAAAATTATTTTATTTAAAATAAAGAAATTATAGTATGAATAATTATGGTTTTATTTATGAGTTTCTCTTCATAAAATAATTGAAGTTTAGATATTCATTTTACAGAATTCACACTTATATACATCATGATTAAATCTTGTACAAGTTTAAATTAAAAATAATATAAAATTTAAAACAAATACAATAATTTCAACAAAATAAACATAATTCTTCTAATTTTGATGGTTCGTAGTCGAGATTCGAATGAACAAAAATTCTATTAACAATTAAATATTTAACAAAGGTTCTATAAACTTGAATAAAAATCTTAAAAATAATAAATGATATATAAAAATACATGTTATTAGGAATATGTTGTGATATCACAAAATATTAACATGTTCAAACTAATCTTCAAGAAAACAAAATAAATGAATATTTACAACGTTTTTAGCAATGAGCATACACTAAAATTATACACATACAAATAAAAATATGAAAATAGTGAAAATTAAATTAAATTTTATCGTGTTGATGAAAAAAAGAGAAAAAAGAAAATGTGTATATTTATAAACTATATTAGACGTATGATCAAGAAAAATAAGATACTTAGAAATTTTAAAATATAAAAATCTGATAATAGAGATAATTATTCGGATCAACCTCATATAATTAGAAAATTTTAAATTATAATATAAAAATATTTAAAACTTAAATTTTTTTTAAAACATTACAAAAAATTTTTAAATGCTCAAGTCAATGGACATATATTGAGAATGGATAAAGAAAAATAAAAGATAGGAAGATAGTGAAAGTTAAGGTTAAAATGGACGATTCAAATTTTTACATATTTGACAAAATATTAGTAGTGGTTGACAAAAAAAAAGACAAATTAGTGATATAGTATTTTGTGAAACTTATAAATCATTTATGAAAAATATTAAAAGTTATTAGTGATCAATATAATGTGTTCAATAGTAAAATTTTATTGAAAGAACAACAAAAAAGTGAATACATGTATACTAAAACTATCTCCCATCAGATATTTACGGATTATATCATTTTGAGAATCATCTCATTCTATATTATATAATATTTAAGGGATTAAATAAAAGTACATATTTAAAAATTGAATTTATAGGGGAGTGGATTGAATATAATTTAAAGATAATATTTAGTTGTAAACATCTGATATTGTAGTTGTGATATATGATATATTAATAAGAAATTTAATTTATGAATTATTAATTAGATCGAAAAGTAGGTGGTTGTAAACTTCTATATGGTCTATTACATAGTATTTTTAGATGAAATAATTAATAAAGTAAAATTTTAAATAAAATCAAATATTAGTTATGATACCTTTAATTTAGAACGAAAATACATATTTATTTTAACTAAAATAAATATATAAATTTATTAATAAATATATTAACTAAGAATATATTAGTTTGTAAATGAAAATCTGTCCGGAGAGATTTCTATATATAAACAATTGAAAGACATCATTTGTGAAAAAACCGGTATAGTAGTTAACCCAGATAACAAATTTAATGTTAAGAGTTTGACCATTAAATTTACATTATTGTGATTCATTTCTTAGAAATTTATTAATGGACTCACATATTTTTGCTTCAGGTTCCAGTACACTAGACCCCTGACCTTGATCAAGTAATTTACCACGTTCTCTAACTTCGAATTTAAAAGTTGGTCTATGATCTAAAATAAATAAAAAGGAAAACAATATTTTTTAAGTTCATATATAGGGTCCACCGATAATATACAATTTAAAGCAATATTTTGTTTACACTTGTTGAAGAATATAAAGTTGTAAACAAGCAACAATATTAGATATAATGGGCGGTGCGATTGAGATTGGAGACCTTTTTGACCACCGGATAGTCCGTACGGATTGCATACGGTGGTGACCATTAAGCAGCCACGTCAATAATTGTATTTGGAAGACAGAACATCTTCTGCTTTTCTGGATTCATTTAGATGCATCTTCGCACCTTCCTTAATATTTTTAAATGTTATCACTTTTTGTCGAGACATGATTTTTCTACATCTTGACTCTTGAGACATGGACACATGTGTACTTAGTTTCAAAAGTAGTTTAATCTAAATTTCATGGGATCATCTAAGATGGATAGCACTGATATACTAACCAACACATGTAATGCACTGATAAAATTTCTTTTCATTTGATATCTGATAAGTTGTCAGAAAAACACAGTATACTACTACATTGTCTTAAAACTTAATGGAAATAAATCAATAATCGTATCTCCCGGCAAATACATTAAACTTCTTTTTATTTTTGTGGTTTATTGTTAAGATTGTGTATATTATGAAATGAGAAAAAACATTTACAACTTAAAGTATTAAAACTAACCATTAATCGATAACAAGGCCAAAGCAAACTATTGGGTAATTATGAACACATTATTTTATTAACATATTAATATGTCAAAAGACTTTTAAAGTCAGACACTCAAATCATATATAAATAGTCAAAAAAATTCTCAACAAGATAATAGTTTTAAAATAATCAGGATTTGCTTCAAATATACACACTATTAATACACGGTAAAAGACAACTTGATATTTATACATAACCACCAATTCATGAACAAGTACAGACCCATGCATGCATGACAACATATCCACCACTCCATACGTAACTACGTGGGAAACTCACTTCACATGAAACCAAACAAGTCTCTGTCCCACATATCTTATTTCATCATTCATTGACTTATTGCCCATTCTTTATTTCTCTATATATACAATTCCACTTGTATTCGGATTCTATAACTCTGTCTTCTAACTAATTACCACATTTGAATATATACACACGTTATTATATTTTCACTAAAGATATACATTATTTTACCACTAGACACTATTATATATGGAAAACAATTATGTTTGTCAACGAGAACAACGCTTTTCCGTTGACCAAGTGTCATATAGAGGTGTTCGCCGGAGGAAATGGGGCAAATGGGTCTCTGAGATCCGAGAGTCCGGTAAGAAAACCCGGATATGGCTAGGGAGCTATGAGACGGCTGAGATGGCCGCAGCGGCCTACGATGTTGCGGCTCTTCACTTCCGAGGAAGTGGGACATATCTCAACTTCCCGGAGCTTGCAAATAGTTTTCCTCGGCCAGAAAGCTCTAGTCCTGAACATGTTCAAGCGGCGGCTCATGAAGCAGCACTGATGTTTAAATCTGGTGTGTCGTCTACTGAACCAGATATCAGGACGAGTCAGGGAATTTCTAGGGTCGGATTGTCTCCGGATCAGATTCAGGCGATTAATGAGTTTCCATTGGATTCACCAAGAATGGGGTGGATGCAGGATTTGGAAGTGAATGATTACGAAGAGTTGTATGGACGATTTTTTGGTCAATACGACAAGACTGAGTTTCTTGAAATGCAACAACTTCAATCCATATGGGATTATAATTGACATTTATATATTTAATTCCTTAAATATTTGATTTTATTTATGATGTCACCATACCATTTAAGGTTTTGATTATATAATAATTTTGCCACCAAAAATATTTTTCTTGGGTTCAATTTGTAATCTTCTAACGACAAAGATGTCATCATAAATACCAATATGATTGAATAAATAATGTGCGTCTACCAAATGACGAATGGTTTATATAATATATCTTCATGCTACAAGGAAAAGATCGATGCAAGGAAATAGAAAATGTAGTTTAGTACATATACGCAAAAAACTATTGTATTCATATTTGGCTGTCTTAAAGAAAAAATACCAACAGACATACAACAAGTTTCAATAACCACTGTTGCTGTCAAGATCTTATGTATTTCTTTTGCACATGTGTTCACTTTCGGATAGAACATGAACTAATTGCGTGAAAAGAATTTAATTAACTGACGTCTTCGGGAGTATTATTAGTAGTTTAATACGTATTAATAACAATTGTTGCAGTCAATAGAATGATTTCTTTATTGGCACGCGTGTTTAGTTCTTTGTTATTTGCAAATTTACTGTCGATAGGTTGATCATGATTAGTTGATTACATTGCGTGAAATTGACTAATTATATTCCAAAACTCCTAGTTTTGGTAAGTGATTAGTAGGACTTAGGACAATCCGTTATTATATAAAAACTTACATTACACCTTGAGAATAATCGTAATTACATCGGTTTCAGTATACTGCCTCTGGGCAGCCCCGGACCAAATATCATAGAATCCTTAGGGCTGAATTAAAAACGGTTCTCTTTAACCTTGCTAATATAGATATAGGAAACAATTAAAATTTTATTTTGAGCTACTCCAATCCGATCCGAACACCGATCCGATCCGAACCGAATTCCGAATCTCAAAATAAAACCTCTCCGATCGGATTCTTAAGCGTAATAGATTCGGATTTCGGAATGGGTTATTCGGATCGGTTNAACTCCAAGTTCAGAAAAAAATTAATTGTAAAATAGAATCAACTAGTTATTCCAAACATAACTAAAATGATATTAAATGTGTTTTTTAAATTTTAGAGGATGCAAAATCATGAATAATAGTATCAAAATGACACATCCCAACCGGATTCTTTATATTCTAAACCATTAATTTTTTAAAAAAAATTCTCATCTAACCATTAACCCCATATTTATCAGTTTTGGATACCAGATTTTATTCTTTAACTCAATATTTAATTAACTCAATTAATTCTCAATAACTCTAAATATAAATATTACTCCAAATATTTATAACTCAAAAATTCATTAACTCCAATAACACAAATAATTCTCAAATATTACCTAAATTCATTCTAGGTTCTCAAACATACTCAACAATAATACAAACTCAACCGACACTGGTATCATCTCCCGCAGCTGCAATCTCGCGACCTTGAACTTATTGTTTCTCTTTATCTTTTCATGCGCACACAAAACGACACAATTTATATTTAATTTATATTTAATAAATACTAAGTGAACAATGTTTTTGTCTACTCAGTTTTTATAACAAGAGTAACTAATTCTAAATTATATTAACCATATGTTTCTCAATTTTTTTTTTCAGTTGTCTCAATTATGTGATAAACGATTATTATTCATTACGCCCGCACATCACATTTCTCTTAAATACCTTTTTTTATTCTCTACGCCCGGTTTTCATTTAGTCAGATGATTTTTACTCGTTACGCCGCAGACTTGAACACAATCTCAATTTATGATTAATTTCTTAATTTAACTTAATTACTAAATTGTTACTCAATTTACTCAATTTTGACTCAATTTACTCAATTTTTAACCGATCTCGATTTAAATCAATTCTCAAACAATCATACAAAGACTGAAGACTCAACCACAAAAACATCTTAGTCAATTCTAGTCAAAAAATTAATTAATCTCATCAAACCAAGGTCATGCACGTACCTTAGTCTCTGAAAGTATATAAAATGACCAAACTACCCATGGTCCGCAAAATGACCAAAATCTATTGGTATGTAAAATTACCGAAATACCCCTAAAATCATTTTAGGTAACACTTAGTAATTTTTCTAATAATATTAAATCAAATGAATCCAGAACTTTTTCGGGATCCCAAAAAATCTTGAAATTTCGAGAAAATCACTCAAATTAAATAAATTCAGTGACAAGTCACCCAATTAACTTGGATGACAAGTCACCTGTAGATCTGACCAGAAAATACCTCAACAGTGGCTCTCGGGGGCACATGAGAAACGGTGGAAGCATGTGACGAATCTGGCGGTAGCGCGTGAGCTTTCCGACGACCCTGAAACTCTCAGATCTGATCCAAAATTCATCTCACATCACAAATATAACTAGTTACATCTCAGATCTATCAAAACAGAGACAAAACTCAACCAAAAAACGGTGATCTTACCGATCTAGGCATCACTGGTGATTCCTCCTCCCTTACCGGCGGCGGTTGATAATTTAAACGTGTTTTTACACAAAAACCCTATAATTTACAACTATATCTGAAATAATTCATCACAACAACTCAATCAAGATATCTTTATCTTGATTAATTGAAGAAAATAAGAAGAAACGCATATCAGCGGCGAGGCTCAGCGGCAGCGACGGTGTTGGTAGCAAGGAGTTCAAGTCGGTGGCGATCTCTTTCTATCTCTCTCTGCGAATTTTTGTTGTTTTAGGTTGAGGGTTTTGTGATTCTGAATTGTTAAGTGATTAACCCTAATTACTCAACCAATTCCTTGGACATTTAGGCTCAAAATCATTAATCACATTAAAAATCCCTTTAGGGTTGAAGCTCAACCTTATGTGATCACCTTTTAAATCTCTTTGGGCTTTAGGCCGATCTGCAATTAATTACTTAATAATAAAAATCCGTAGGGTTTTTAAGCCCAACTCTTTTTATTCATTTCATTAATCCTTTGGACTTTTTAAACCTAACTACTTAGATCACTTAATAATACTTTTGGATTTTTAGGCCCAATTCTCTATTAGTCCCTGATCCATCTCATAAAAAGGGACATGCATATAGCCTATATGAATAAAAGATTTTATCTAATGTATTTGAATAAACTAGCCAACGTCTGTCTTGTTTCTCTCCATTGCTCAAAATCCTTTGGTAATATGAATGAGAAAAATGTGGACCACTAACCTTATCTTTTGGAAAATTAAAACTAACTGGTTGTCTTGCAGCAGGACCTTTTTCAACCATGATAACTCTTAATCCAACCTCAATTTTATTTTTACCCCAGTTGCCAGGATCATATATATCAAGGAGTCTATGTTGATTTTCATTGAAGTTCTCATCTGGTTCTCTGTTAATATTCTCTTCTGGTTCTACGTTAACATTCTCATTTGTTTCTCTGTTAACATTCTCATATGTTTCTCTGTTAACATTCACCATTGGATCATTACATCCATCATTCACAACTTCATTACGCATTTTAGGTTTTATAAGAAATTTGAGCATAGCACCTGCTTGTGATCTCACAAAAGCATCATCTTTATCTTTTTTATGTCTTTTGTCAGAACCACATTCAAACGATCTTCCAGACATAGTTCTATACAATTAGTGATTAAAAAGTCAGATCAATTTTAGTTTAAATAAAAAATTTAGATAAAAATTGAAATAGTTTTGACAAAATTCATAATCAGATTCATCACATTATTGCTGATATAATAAATAGCTTACCAGAAAAAAAATCAATAGGACTCCAAAATATGAAAGTAATATCAGTTGATGATAATTAATGATTATGAAGATGTATAGCAACTCCTATAATTAGGTATTTATAGACTTATAAATGTAAATAAACACTAATTTCCTTTTCTAATTGTACTTTTTTAAATTAATTATTAATTGAAAAAGTAAAACAAAACATTCCATTTAAAGAGTTGAGGTGTACGTAATGTGTTGAGTTTACATTAACTTTTATATAACAAGTATAACACTTATGAAATAAAAGCACTAAATTTTTTTAAAAATTGTGAGGCCCTAGGCAAATGCCTTTTTGGTTATACACTAGGCACGCCTCTGCATATAGGGTTTCGTCCAAGCCCAATAACCTGAGCTCCTAGCAACAATTCTCTACCTCCGCTCCACTCATTGTACTCGATACCACGAAAACTCCAAAAAAATAATTCTCATCAAAAATTGGTTCTTTGGTCGGTCCACAAATTACGGTTTGATTTATTCGGTTCAATGTCATAATTAACTAACATGATTAGGATCGATAAACTATTTTATTAAACAAAATTAGGCAAACTATAACCCTAAACGGGCTCTATGATACTAAATTTGATCACGAATATTACAATTTCCCCTCACTAAAAATATATTCGCCCTCGAATCTACCATATACCCATCACCCAAAACTCATAACCTCATAAGAATGAGGTATCTCACTCGTAAATCTCATAAGAATGAGATACCCAACCCATAATTCTCATAACATGAGATACTCAAAACTCATAAATCACATAAACATGAGATAATCAAACTCAATAAAACTCGATTCTCGACCGGTTAACTCAATTTACTTATTATATAATGGATCAACTCAAAACTCAAAAACTCAAAAATCTCAATAACTCAAAAGATCTAATACATAAATAAGCCTCACAGCTAAAATAAAAGTGCATTACTCAAAAATAAGACTATGCTCAAACTCCAAGGACAACTCAGTCCTCAACAACGATCAGCTCTTCCTGTAACTTGCCAAACCACTTCGGATACTTGCATTTCAGCTTAGACTCTGGCTCCCAAGTCTCATCACCATGCATGGTGTAAAATCTGTAGGAAACTCTGTGATCACTTGATCATCCCAGTGTAAACACCTCTTCAGCATAGACACATGGATCACCTTATGGAAACTTGCATAGTCTCAGGCAACTAGAGCGTATATGCAACCGGTCTTACTCTCTCCAAAATCCTGAGAGGCCCCATGTACCTCAGACTCAGCTTGTTCTCATAAATCGACCTGTTCGGTCCTCTAAGTATAGCCATCTTTAGATAAACCATATCGCCTACCTCAAACTCAGAAACCTTTTGACGCTTTTTGGACCTTATCCTGAGCCTTCTTCATGTTCAACTTGACAATCCCGATTTTATCAGTAGTTTCCTGGACAAAAACCTCACCTAACAGACTCCTCTCCCCCCACTTGAGTCTAACATAGCGGGTCCTATAAGTCCTACCGTACAATACCTCAAAAAGCACCATGCTGATACTAGTTTGGTAGCTATTATTGTAGGCAAACTCTACCAAACTCAGATTGTCAATCCAGTGCCCATCCCAATCCAGCACAGACATCCGCATGAGATCCTCTAGCGTCTGGATGGCCTCTAGGAATGTCCATCGGTCTGCGGGTGATACACAGTGCTCATGTGTACCTTAGTACCCATTTTCTTCTGGAAGGCTCTCCAGAACTGCCATGCGAATCTCGGATCTCGATCCGACACAATACTAAGCGGCACTCCATGTAACTTCACAATCTCAGCCACAAACTTCCGAGCTAAGACCTCTGATCCATCAGTCTTCTTGATAGCTAATAAGTGAGCTGACTTGGTCAATCGATCCAAGATGACCCAAATGGAATCATTGCCCCCCCCCCCGAAAGTGGTAATC
>KE156335.1:33657-61560 GCA_000411055.1 Leavenworthia alabamica
TAAGTCGGGTTTTTATATTTAGATTCTAACATTCGTTTTATGCGCTTCTGTAGGAATCGGATTTTCAAGACGCGCGACGGTTTGTTAGATATTCGACTTTTGATGTGAGTGCAGGACCGAGGTTAGCAAGGATCCGTGTGATCCTAGGATAATTCCGCATAGTGTAGAGGTAGCATCACATAGATGCTACGGATATGTGTTATGTGATATTGTTTATGTGTTGCTATTGTTGTGGCGATGTACTTGGTGAGGATACCAAGTATGTCGGGATATTCTGTGTGGTGCACCATATTTTATTATGTTAGCATATGCATTTTTGTTATTATGGTTATGTTATTGTGAGATTTACACGATGCAGACTACTTAGGCTATCCGGATTTTGTAGCGGAGGCAGTAGTCGAAAGGAGCGCCTCACTCAGTATTATGATATACTGATCACTCTCTTTTGGGTGCAGGTAAAGATACATGAGGCTAAGAGCACGTGGACCCAGAGGCTGAGCTTATGGAGATGACATACATGGCGTAGAATATAGAGGTGTCGGGACATGTAGTCCCTTGTAGTTCATATTTTGTATTATGTTATATTATTTGAATTTATTTTGTAGTATTTGTTTATGTGTTTAAGTTTGTAGATACTCATGTCAAGTACGTCATCACGAGGGTGGTTGTGTCACCGGTAGTCAATGCACAACCGGAAGCTACTATCTTCTCTTGACAAAAAGGACTGGTGCTCCCCAAGGTGAACTACTCGGTCTAATAAAAACCTTTTCCAGCAACTCCTCAAGTTGCTTCTTCAGCTCTGCCATCTCAGCCGGTGCCATCCGATATGGTATCTTAGACAGCGGCGCTGTCTCCAGCTCTAACTCGATGGTGAACAGATATGATCTCGATGGTGGTAATCCGCTCAACGGTTGAAAGACATCCTTGAAATCAGAAACAACCTCGATGTCCTCCACTGCAGCTTGACCAACCTCTGCTGGCATGGATATAGTTGTCAAACAAGCCTCGCAGCCTGCATCAATCATATGTTCTGCCTGTACGGCCGAAATCACTAAACATCCAGTAGTTGGTCTCACTCCCTGCTAAACCCAAGTTCTTGATGCCCACTCAAACACTACATGCTCCGGTAGCAATCCAAATTGTGATCGATACTTACTTAACAAACTCAAATCCGCAGGTATGAACTTTCCGACTATCCACACATCTACACCCTCAGCACAGCCTTGGGTCCTTAACAACATCCCCCTGGCTACCAGTACTAAATCTAAATGACTATCCGATAACTCTGGAATTTCGCATTCAGCTACCCAAATCGGAGTGGTGAAGCAGCGAGTAGCTCTAGTGTCAAACAAAACGTGAGACTCAATATCGCCTACGACTGAAATCCCTGCAATTTTCAAATGGCTAAGCAACAAAAAACAAGCAATACAAATCAGTGTAAACAATTAACAAACAAGCAAGAACATAATTATAAAGACTAATCAGTGATCAGCTTTCTACCGTTTGCTACCGCTTGCTTCTCCAGACTCTGCACCAATGGTGTAAACCCATGGTGCTGCAGCAATCTGCTTCGGTGGTGTCTCAATTATCGCCAACGTCTGTGCTAGCTTAGGGAAATTGTTCTTGATATGCTACAGCTCCTTGCAAAAGAAACAAGTCTGGTCCCTCTTGGGACACTCCACCACTCGGTGACCCACTGCACCACATTTAAAACATCTCTAATCAGAAGCAGACCCGGATCCTGAACTATTGGACTCGTCGGTACATTTTCTCTTCTGCCCCTTCTGCTGCTGAAAGGTCTTGCCCCCTTTACCGGACCCAGAACTATGAGGTCTCCTCTGACCCTCTGAAACTGCTGGGCGCGACTGTGCCTCCAATCTTAAACTTTCCTCAGCAATAACTGTATGCTTAACCAACTCAACAAGGGTAGCATAATTCTGCAAATTGCACGTGTTCCTAATCACAAGGCGCATGCCTCTCAAGAACTAACGGATCTGCACCTCCTCATCCTCTAAATCTCTGCCACAAAACCGCTTAAGCCGGTTGAACTCTGTCTCATAATCTTGAATAGTAAATTTTCCTTGAGTCAGGTCCAGAAACTCGCACTCTAACCGGTCTGAGGCTTCACGCAGAATGTACTTGCGTCTGAACTCTGCAATGAAGTCATCCCAAACCAACACAACACCAAATCGTCTGGCAACTATGCCCTTCCAGCAGGAATGAGCGTTGCCCTCCAAATAATGAGTAGCCAAATCCAGCTTGTATCCCTCAGGATACCTTACTGATCCGAAACTCCTCTCCAGATGGTCCAACCACTTTCTCAGTCTGATCCAACATTATATCGGGCTACGTGTTGGATAATTCCAATGAGTAAAAATATTGAGTTTAATTGAAGATGAAGAGTTGGTAATGATTCATGAATGTACATTGGAAATGAAGATTCATGAATGTGCAATGGAAGGATGAATCTACAAAATCATTGAATCTTAATCATTAATATGGTTCAATGTTTCTAAACTCTTTAAGCTTTTCAAGTTCATGTTTCTATTACTATATTAACTCTCATTGTGATCATTGTAAAATATCATTATCACAATCACACTCAAGAAGTAATAAAGTTTCTCTTTAAAGATTTGAATTGGTATCAGAGCTTGGTGAGAAGTCTTAATCAAGAAATATAAGAAAACTAGTTACATAGAGGTGACTAATGATCAACCATGTTCGAAGGAGATTGGATCCTCATCCATTCAATATCCGATGTTGAATTCGAAAAACTATACAGTTTGGTCGATGAGGATGAGAGTATTACTCCGAGCCAATGGAGTATGGGATTCGATTGAGCTAGGTAATACCGATGCAAAGAGCAATGATGTGGCGATAGCACTCTTGTTCCAGTCAATCCCTGAGTCGCTTATCTTGCAAGTAAGAGATCAAACCACAGCAAAGAGTATTTGGGATGCCATCAAGTCACGGTATCTTGGAGTGGAACGTGTAAGGGAGGCAAGACTCCAAATGTTGATGTCAGAGTTTGATAGGCTGAAGATGAGTGAAAGTGACTCTGTCGATCAGTTTGCCGGTAAGATCACGGAACTCGCATCCAAATCAGCCTCATTGGGAGAAAGTATAGAAGAGACTAAGATGGTGAAGAAATTCTTGAAGGCACTTCCAAAAAACAAGTATATTCATATAGTAGCCTCTCTTCAACAAGTTCTCGATCTAAATACAATTGGATTCGAAGATATTGTTGGGAGACAAAAATCATATGAAGAAGGCATAAACGGGGGAGTTCAAGAAGAAGATCAAGACATGCTTATGTTCGCAAATAACTATGCAAATACCCAAGGAGGATCCGAAAGTTCCCGAGGAAGAGGAAGAGGCAAAGAAGGTTGAGGCAAAGGTGGATGAGGTCGAGGGAGACCTAATAACAGAGAAGATAACGTGGAGAATAATGAAAGGCACAAGAAAAATCGTCCTAAGGTCATATGTTAGTGATGCGATAAGCCAGGACATTTTGCATCGTTTGACGTGAAAACAAACAAGATCACAAGAGGTGAATTTAAATGAGACACAAGAAGGTGATGCTCTTTATATTCACGAGATGGTGGCCTTGAATGAGGGTAATGTTGATCCAAAGAAGTTCTATATCAACAAAGGCAGTGCAAGTGTTTCGTATTTGGACAGTGGAGCAAGTAATCATTTGACGGGGAACAAAGAATTATTTGCTAGTATAGACGAAGGTGTTAAGGGGACAGTGAGATTTGGTGATGGCTCAACGATTGAAATAGAAGGGAAAGGTATGATTTTATTTGACTGCAAGGATGGATAACAAAGAGCACTCAAAGAAATATATCTTATACCCGGGTTAAAACACAATATTTTGAGTCTCAGACAAGCAACGGAGAACGGGTGCGAGGTTATCATAAGGGAAAACCTCTTAACATTGAACGACTCGTGTGGAAGGTTGCTTTTTCAAGTCACAAGATCACCAAATCGTCTTTATATGACACCAATAAAGATAGCCAACAAAAAATGTCTCCAAATTCAAGATGATGAGGATCATGGAGATGTCATTCTCGGTTTGGCTATGTAAGTATCGCTGTGATGAAGAGCATGGTTCAGAAGGAGAAGGTTATTGGAATACTGCAAGTAATACATGAGAAAGGTGTATGTGAGGTATGCTTGGCCGGAAAGCAACAAGGCATATTCTTTGAAGAAGTGTTTTCTCCGATAGCTCGGTTGGAGACTATATGGTTACTTACTCTTGCTGTGAACAATGTTTGAAAAATATATCATCTAGACGTGAAGACTGCATTTTTACAGGGAGATCTTAAGGATCTAGTATATGTATCACAACCCGAAGGTTATGAGAAAAAAGGTGAAGAAAGTCGAGTGTATAAGCTTTACAAAGCCTTATGTGAACTACGACAAGCACCAAGGATTTGGAACCACAAGCTTGATCAAGTTCTCAAGGAGGATATGTTTCGGAGATGTGAGATATCGGATCTTGGCAAGCTAACATACTATCTTGGCATATAAGTAATTCAAGGAGGATGAGATATGGATAAAACAAGAAGTCTACGCTCAAAGGATTCTTGTCAAAAGTGGTATGGATTTTTGTAACTTGACTCATGTTCCTATGGAGTCAGGTTTGAAGCTTTCTAAAGATGAACAAACCAGAGAACTTTCATGAAGCCAAAGACTCAAGAGAGTGGGTAGAGGCTTTGAATGTTAACAAGGATTAAATTAACATGAGGGATCTAATTGGAATTCAAGAGTTCAAACTTCCTAAGATTCCAGTTGGAATTAAGGAAGAAATTGTTGGATAATTCCAATGAGTAAAAACATTGAATTGAATTGAAGATGAAGAGTTGGTAAAGATTCATGAATGTACATTGGAAATGAAGATACATGAATCTGCATTGGAAGGATGAATCTACAAAATCATTGAATCTTAATCATTAATATGGTTCAATGTTTCTAAACTCTTTAAGCTTTTCAAGTTCATGTTTCTATTACTATATTAACTCTCATTATAATCATTGTAAAATATCATTATAACAATCACAGTCAAGAAATAATAAAGTTTCTCTTTAAAGATTTGACTATGATCGGGAGTCTACAGTATCTTGGTCTTACACGCCCAGACATCTCATTTGCAGTGAACAGGATAGCACAATTTATCTAGAATCCCACAACTCAACACTGGGAAGCAGCAAAAAGGGTGCTTCGATATCTTGCTGGTACAGTCACTAAAGGGATTTTCTTCTCATCATTACTTGCATATTCGGATGCAGACTGGGCTGGGCATAAGGACAATTCACTTCAATTGGTGCATATATTGTCGCTAGATCTTCTACAGAAGCCGAGTTTCGTGCTGTTGCAGTAACAGCAGCTGAGTTACGCTGATTACTCTCGATAGCTCAGGAATTGGGCATCAAAGTTGAGGGGGTGCAAACTATATTTTTTGACAATATTGGCCTACGTACTTGTGTGCTAACAATGTGTTTCATTCGAGGATGGAAAAATTAGCACTTGACTATTACATTGTGCGGGAAATGGTTCAAGTTGGGATACTATGTGTGTCACACATCAGTACACATGATCAGTTGGCGGATGCATTAACTAAGCCATTACCGAAGACGAAGTCTCAAAAACTAACGGACAAGATTGGGCTTACAAATGGACGTCCATCTTGAGGGGGGGATGTTAGTGTAGAATATATTTTGACTATAGAATATTCTCCTAGGATATCTGAAGACTTCGTATATATCTCCTAAAGATATCCTATGTATATGTATTGTTGTAAACACTTATATCAATATACAAGCAATTCATAACCCTACTCATTACAGTTTCTCTTCTTATCGTTATTACCAAACAAAAGCGTTGAGGATTATAATTTGACAATTTCCACCAATCAAAACGCAATAATTTTATTAAAGAAAAACATAATCCTTGTTTTTTCCCATTTTTGTTGTTGCCTTTTTTTTCAGTTTTTTTGGTTGTAGTCATAATCATAATCGCAGATATCTCCATCCTTAGTCTCTCTCTTCGATTTCAAATCGGAGGAATAAATACTTCAAATGGATCCTTCATGGTGATCCAACACCCTATCTTCTCCTCTCCACAATCTGGAAAAATCGGATCCGTGAAGCATTAGTTTTTTTCTCCAAGGTATAGTTGTATGGTTTTTAGAACAACATCAAAGAAGAGTAACGATGATTCTTCAACATGTAGTACTGCTTCAACTGTTTCATTTTAATCTTAAATTTCTGAAATTTGATCAAACTTGCATGCATTAAACATACTTATTTTCCTTGATTTTTGTTAGAAATTGAAGAAGTTATTATCAATTAAAACAGTAAAGTTCGTGTCTTTAACCCAAAACATTGGATATTTTCATATGATTCAATACATAGCACTAGTAAACTTTGTTTAACTAAATTTGAAAAAAAAATCTTAAAGGATATGTTTTAGTGAGCTGGTTTGGTTATGTTTGTGAGTTTTCAATTCTCAGAAAATTGTTATCTTTATTATTGGATCAATGTGTCTCCTTTTGAATTTCTCTGTTTAGTCAAATGTATAACTTTTTTACTTCATTGGCATGTATGTACGAATAATGCACTTCTATGCTATATAATAAGATTGACTTTTTCTGAATACCCCTAGTATATATTCTCCAGTTATTAAATGAAAAATTTCTAAACTCAAAGGTTTAGTCAACAACACACAAAGTTTTCTTAATCAATTTTTTGTAACCATCAACCAAAATCCAGTCTATCATCTTCTTTTCATCAAACAAAAAAAGTGTATAATTAACAATTTTTATTATGATAAGCCAGGCGGCATATAAAGGATCTCCTGTTACTTTAGAGTGTGTGCATAGCTAGGAAGTATAAATTGCCAAACCTGAGAAGTTTTTTTATCCATTTTAACATGTTATCTTCTTTTCTTCTTTTTTTATCCATTTTAACTTTCGAAATCCAATCTTCAAAATATAAGATGTGTTTAGAACCACCGGAGTCGGTTGACCAAATGTTAACATTTAAAAAATTATACCCTACAAAAACTAAATAAACATTCTTTTCCAAGGATATGTTTAACTAAATTTGAAAAAATCTTAAAGGATAGGTTTTAGTGAGTTGGTTTGGTTATGTTTGTGAGTTTTCAATGCTCAGAAAGTTGTTATCTTTATTTTTGGATCATGGTGTCTCCTTTTGAATTTCTCTGTTTAGTCAAATGTATAACTTTTTTACTTCATTGGCTTGTATGTACGAATAATGCACTTCTATGCTATGTAATAAGATTTACTTTTTCTGAATACCCCTATGTATTCTCCAGTTTTTAAACGAAAAAGTTCTAAACTCAAAGGTTTAGTCAACAAAACTCAAAGGTTTCTTAATCCATTTTTTGTAACCATCAACCAAAATTCAGTCTATCATCTACTTTTCATCAAACAAAAAAAGTGTATTACCAACAATTTTTATTATGATATCTCCCACTTATATAGTGTGTGCATAGTTAAGAAGTATAAATTCTCAAACCTGAGAAGTTTTTTTTATCCATTCTAAGATGTTGTCTTCTTTTCTTCCATGAAACTGAACTTTCGAAATGCAATCTTCAAAAGATAAGATGTGTTTAGAACCACCAGAGTCAGTTGACCAAATGTTAACATTTCCAAAATTATACCCTACAAAAACTAAAAACACATTCTTTTCCAATATCAGATCATCCAAAACTTCCGACTTATCATTTTTGTATTGTAAATCTCCACCTTCATATTCTCATGTGTTTCATCTTCTTCCTTGTAACCTCCAACAACAAAAAGATGATCTTCAATAGCGCAGAAAAAGCAGTTGTTCAACTTTCTAAGATGTTTCATGTGAGAACTCGTTCTCCATGTATTGACACAATCTAATATAAGAAAGTTAGAAAATTCTTCTTCTAATTCTTGATCTCCAATCATGAATATTAGTGATATAATACTAGCTATTGTTTTGAATGAAGCAGGGAAATAATAATCAAGCATTGGTATCTACATCAAGTGGTAATCCCCTTTAACATTTTTCTTCAATGGTTTCAACCCTAGAGAATACAAAATAGGTTTACGTTTTTCAGATTTACCTAAACCAAAACAAGAGTAGACTATTGGCTCTTGAGACTGAGAAGTAAAGTGCTAATGAAAAATCTTGTTTCTTGACATCACCATATTCATGGCCTGGTAATAAACGGAAACCTTACTCAAGAAATTGAACATCAATCACTGTTGATATTTGATAATGGCATATTAAAGAAATCAAGCAAACACTAAATAGTCTTTGAGAAATGAATAATCTTAGACAAAGAGTAGAAAGAACAAGTTTAAACTTTTAAAGAGTGTTTTTAAAGAAGTGACGTATTTGAGAATTTTTAATTTTTTTTACTTTAATCGTTCGGAGACGTGATAACACTACCTACTGGCTAAGGAATGCGTGATTCACACCGACCATGAAACCTTCAAACATAGAAGGGGACAGACCAACCTGAAGAGGAGGCATGCCAAGTGGTTGGAATACATCGAAATGTTTCCTTATGTTATCAAGTATAAGAAGGGCAAAGAGAATGTAGTGTACGATGCACTATTTAGGCGCCATGCCTTAGTCACGGTTATGAAAACCAAAGTTTTGGAATTCGAAGGCATCAAGGGTTTATACAACGCTGACTCAGAGTTTGAAAACAGTTACTGAGAGCCTGTCAACGGAGCTTTCCAAGACTATTACCTCCATGATGGGGTCTTTTTCCGGAAACACCGCCTATGCATACCTCAATGTTCTATTCGAGATCTGCTACTTAAGGAAGCTCATGAAGGAGGATTTATGGTGCATTTTGGGATTCACAAGACAACCGTCATCCTTAAAGGATATTTATACTGGCCTAACCTCAAGCGGATGGTTAAACGTTACATCGCTTCGTGCATAATTTGCAAATCCGCCAAGTCTAAAGTCCAATCGCATGGGTTGTTCACGTCATTGCCTACAACAACCGGCCCTTGGATCGATCTATCAATGGAACTTGTGTTGGGACTACCACCATTGCAATATAAGGACTCCGTCTTTTTGTTCGTCGATCGTTTCTCCAAAATGGCACATTTCATACCTTGTGCTAAGTCCAATGATGCTACTGGGACAGCCCTATTGTTCTTCAAGGAAGTTGTGCGTCTACACGGAGTGCCACACACTATCATATCCGATCTAGAGCCTAACTTTCTCAGGCATTTCTAGCGTACTCTGTGGAAACGCCTGGGAACTAAGCTGGTATACTCGACAACTTACCACCCGCAGACAGATGGACAGACGGAGGTGGTTAACCGAACACTAGGAGCTTTGCTAAGGACCACCGTGGCTGGAAATAAAATGAATTGGGTCAAATGCATTCTCTACCTGGAGTTTGCCTACAACAGGGCAGTTAATACCACTATGAAAATGTCCCCATTCGAGCTCGTCTACGGGTTCAACTCAACTCAACACTGGATCTTCGTCTTTTGCAGCATGCGCACATAGTCGATCAAGATAGTCTATCGAGAGTCAGAGCACATCAAGAGGTTTCACACTCAATCGTGCGAGATCATCGAAAGAAAAGCTGAAAAAGTGGCTAAGCAGGCAAACCACGGACGAAAGGCTGTTATCTTCAAGGAAGGCACCTACGACTCGAGCGGTTCCCGGGTAGAAGAAAGAACAAGCTATTGCCAAGGGGAGATGGACCTTTCCGACTTCTGGAGCGCATCAATGACAATGCCTACCGACTAGAACTCCTAGGTGACTTTAATGTATCTACAACCTTCAATGTTACTAACTTGACCCCATTTGATGTATGTGAAGAACCAGTTTTGTGGACACAATTTCAACGAGGGAAGGAATGATGAGATTCCTGGATCGCGACCCAGACATCGCTCGACAACATTCGGGTATTCTACTACGATACCCGAGCATTCGGCTACGATACCCAAGGAAACTGCCGAGAGAACATCCAAATCACCAAGTGTGCCGACCATCCGCTTGGAACCATCAGCAAAGAATTGAGGAGAGTGCACAGGAAAAACTTCAACACCTTTGCACTAAAGAGCATGGAGCATGGAGCAAATTCTCAAGGACTTGACTTTGCACCGGGAGTGGAGAGCTTGTTGCCGTATATTGTACCAGAGAAAATGTTGGGAAGCACTTGCTAAGTGTCTTCACGCTTACACAGGCGTGAAGGCCCCTCAAGTCGCCAAGGCTGGATACTCTTTTCCCTTTCACGTCGGAAGGAGTTTTAATGGTGCCTCGAGCCTTAGTCCCATACTTAGCAATTTTTGAAATATCCATGACGAAATGGGCTAAGTAAAAGCCCGATCTTTATCTTAAGGCACCCCGTTAAATAAGGCTTCTTTTCTTTTAAGCATTACATGTAATAAGGTCGTGTGTAGCCCATTAAACTGTAAGAAAACTGATATATTGTATTTTGAGTCATTTTTACGGACAAGTCATGTCCGTTTTTAGAGTCTTTTGGTGTACTTTTGAGTCTTTATGCAGGTTCCGGAGTACAGGTTTAGGTATTTGCGCATTGGGGAGCTTGGAGTCGGAAAACATGATTGTTTGGTAGATTTGTACAAGCCAGCCCGATTAAGCAGGACGTAGACCGATCGGGCGATGCGTTCCAGACAACATGCACGACCCTATGCTCGATCGANTGTAAGAATTTTATTTTATTAGATTGTTAAATTTTAAAATTATAAAATTATTTATTTTATTGTTTAAGATATTAATTGTTATTTTTCACACATTTTAATTTAATGTTTTAAACTGTTATAATTATTTTATAAAAGTGCAAAATATTTAAACATATGAAAGTGCTTTAAATGTAAGTACTGTTAATATATATGAAGAGTTTTTAAATTGAAAGTTAAAGAAGTGTAACGATTTTACGTTTTTAACAACATTTAAAAGTGTTTAAATGTAAATTTAATATGTTTTCAAAACAGTTTAAGGAAAATGAAAGTAACATAAAAATATATTTAATTTGTTTTGTATGATCAATTCTTATTTTTCAAATTGTAACTTAATATAATTATTTGCTCAATTTCTGTATGATATTGTTGAACATGATTATAGATGTTGATATTATTTTTTCAGGATCTAAGTGTTTAATTTAATTTTTCGCTTCATAATAATTTAAAGATTTTCAAATGAATATAAGATTTTTAGAAAGATATGAATTTGAGTTAAACTTGTTTTTTTTCCCTATAATCACCTTGGTTTAAAGCAAAATTCAATAAGTATAGAAGTAGTAAATAAAAGGTTAAGTTTTTTTTTGAAAAAAAGAAAATGCTTTTAAAATTAAATTGCAGCTAGATGAAAATAGGAATACCTGTAACAAATTTTCGTTGACGGTTAAGATGCAATAGAAAAAATTGATGTAAATGGAATGTTTGAATTTCGTGAGGATGATTTTCTAAAACAAATTATAAAACTTTGAGAGAATAAAAGTTTTTATTTATTTTGTTTTGGGAGAAGTGATAGATTTAGTGAAATCTAGTTGAAAATTGACGTTATGAATTTATTTGTAAATCAATAATTCATCATTTATTGTTTTTAATATTGATTTTTTTATTTTGATTTTTTAGATACATTATGTATGTATTTTAAATTTTATAACAAAATTAAAGAGAAGTAAAATATGGAGGACTAAAAAGTAAAAAATGACACTTGGCGCCCATATAGGCTTACACGTATCGTCACATGAGAGAACTTATAATTTTATAGTATAGATTCTCTCTAATACCATCAAATGTATTTTATTGTACAAAATTACATTAATTTTTTATTTGGATAAGAATACCATTTTTTATTAACAATATATTTTTATTAAAAATTATAATTTTTTTTATAAAAATTATATTTTATTTAATGTTAGAATTTAATGTTTAATGTTTGAGTTTAATATTTATTATTTAGGGGTTATGATTTAGTATTTATGGTTAGGGTTTACTATTTAGTGTTTTGATTTAGTATTTTTTAGTGTTTAAAATTTTGATTTAGAGATTAGAATTTAGTATTTAAGGTTAGAGTTTAATATATAGTGTTTGAGTTTAATATGTATTGTTTAGGATTTATATAATTTTGTTAAAATAAAGTTTAATTTCTAATTTAATTAAATTATTAAGTAGTAATTTTGTTTTAAATCAATTTTAGTAGTGTATTTATGAAATATAAACTAAATATAAACACCATTAAATTTAATTTATATTCTATAAATGTCACTATAACTGATTTAAGAAAAAAATATCATTTAATAATTAAATTAAATTAAAAATTAGATTTTATTTTAGTAAAATTATATAAATTTTAAACAATAAATATTAAATCCAAACATTAAACCCTAATTTTAAATACTAAATTTTAATCTCTAAATAAAAAAAATTTAAACTCTAAATAACAAATATTAAATTCAAACATTAAATATTAAACCTTAATTGTAAATAATAAACCCTAACAAGTAAATAATAAATAATAAAGCCAAAAATTAAATATTAAATCCTAACATTAAATAAAATATATAATTTTTAATAAAAAATAACATTTATATCTAAATAAAAAATAATATAATTTTGTTCAATAAACTATATTTTATGATGTTAAAATAAATTTTCATAAATTTATAAGATATATAAAATATGCTTAGATCAGATCTTAAAAAAATATGCTACGAAAAAATAAAAAAATCAAGGGTTTTGTTTTGTAGTTTAGTTGAGTTGGGTACTGTTGATAATATAAAGGCCACAAAGCTTTGCTTCTTCAACATCTCCACTCCACCACCAAACGAGAGTTACTCTCCTTTATCTATTTCTCCGCCGAATCTCTTATTCTCTTTGCGTTTGAGTCCTGTGAGAACAAAAGAGATGGCGGAGGAGAAGATAGCTCTACCTAGTGTCTGGACTACTGCCAAACCTTTCATCAATGGTGGTGCCTCTGGTATGCTCGCAACTTGCGTCATCCAGCCTATTGATATGATCAAGGTATGTACATGTTTTCGGATTTTATCTCTCATACTTGTTGTTTGTAGCTCAGATCTGGATTTTGATTAGAATTGTGGACTTGAAGTGTATTGCAATATACAATTCGTTAGTCTGGATTCGTAGGATTTTGAATTTTCGTGAATTTAATGAATTAATACTTTGTTTTCTGGTGTTGAAGGTGAGGATTCAACTAGGTCAAGGATCTGCAGCCAGTGTCACCACGAACATGTTGAAGAATGAAGGCTTTGGTGCCTTCTACAAGGTATTAAATTATTTTTTCTTGATTTAAATAAAATTAGATCTATCACTTGATCCATCTACTAATTACTTGTTCTCTCTATTGATATTCTGGTGTTGATGTTTATGAACAGTTTGTGCATTTTCGGATCTAATAGTCTTTTTTCTCTGTTATTTGATGTTAACTTTTCCAATAGGGTTTATCTGCTGGTTTGCTAAGGCAAGCAACTTACACCACAGCTCGTCTTGGATCATTCAAGTAAGTTAATCATTTGTAGTTTACCATGAACCAATCCAAGTATATACATTTTTTTGTTGCCTTAAGAGTTATATATACATCAATCTCTATCTTTTATTGTACTCATCAAAGAGTGTTATTATGAATAATTAGGATGCTGACTGCAAAAGCAACAGCTGCTAACGATGGGAAGCCATTACCTTTGTATCAGAAGGCTCTATGTGGTTTGACAGCTGGTGCTATTGGTGCTTGTGTTGGTAGTCCAGCTGATCTAGCACTTATCAGAATGCAAGCTGATAATACTTTGCCGTTAGCTCAGCGCAGGAATTATACCAATGCTTTCCATGCCCTTTACCGTATTAGTGCTGATGAAGGCGTTTTAGCACTCTGGAAAGGTTGTGGGCCTACTGTTGTCAGAGCTATGGCTTTGAACATGGGAATGCTTGCATCGTATGATCAAAGTGCTGAATACATGAGAGATAATCTTGGTTTAGGGGAGACATCTACAGTCGTAGGTAAGCTGCTCTTCTGAGTTTATCATACTCTTCTTTTGTGAACAAAACTATGCCTTCTATTAGCCCTGTCAAGCGGGTCAAACCCNTAATTTCTAAGAACTACATACATTTTTTTGTAAAACAACACACATTTATAAAAAAACAACAAGCATTTAATCGACAAAATTTCAAAATGACACATAGTTGCGGGTACCTGCATATCCGTTTTTATGATCAATTCAACCCACACCCGCCGCATCTGCACCCGCTAATTTAATTTTACAATTTTTTTGACCTGCACCCGCTAAGACATAACAACAAAGGTTTGTAAGGTTTTTTCTTGTGGTCTGCATTGGTAAATAGATATATGAGTTTTTGGTGGTTCTGTTTCCCATTTTGCAGGAGCAAGTGCGGTTTCGGGATTATGTGCTGCAGCTTGTAGTTTACCATTCGACTATGTAAAAACACAGATTCAGAAAATGCAACCTGATGCTCAAGGAAAATATCCATACACAGGTTCACTCGACTGTGCTTTAAAAACCTTAAAAGCAGGAGGACCTCTAAAATTCTACACTGGTTTCCCTGTTTACTGTGTTAGAATCGCTCCTCACGTCATGGTATATTATATAACTTTTTCTTCAATGCTTATTCCATGATCACTTAAGGCTTGTCTCTGAGATTGTTGATTGTGTTTTTGTTTTTGGCAGATGACATGGATCTTCCTTAACCAGATTACGAAGTTTCAAAAGAAAATTGGGATGTGATCTTTAAACAAAACTGGTTTAGTTGAGAGGAACTGAAGAGGACAGCTAAAAATAATGTAAGAAAAAAACACAATTTCGTTTGTGTTAAATTTGCTTCTTTTTTTTAAACATTACCATTTTTTTCGTAGCTGTTTGCACTTAAAATTATTTTTCTGTTGAGGATCGGTTATATGATTACTCAACATCGGTGTATTATTCCCGATGAATCTTAAAATTTTCCATTTGAAGTTTAAAAGAAACAAAAACCAGAGATTTTTAAAATTTTAATAATGGCTATAGATTTAATATTTCTTTGAAAGATTTCGTTTTCTAAAATTTTAACAATTTGTTTTAAGTTTATGACAAGTCAACCACTTAAAACCACCTAATAATTTCTTGTTGAATCTGATCAGTCAAAAATAGAGATTTAAGACATCAACGAGAGAAACAGAGTGTATGTGACCACTTTGTTCAAATACAAATACCTAATGGAGTTGCGAGAAACAATAAGATCACATTCTTGATATCATCAACTTAACTCACCTATTAAGACAAGTGATGCATGTCTAATAGCTCTAGAGACTCTCCAAATCTCATGTTGAACATTTCCCCAAGATACTTTAGTCTTTACCTTCTTTGCATTCTCGATTGCATCATCAACTCCAGGAAACGATTTAGATCCATAGTCATCATACTTTGATGGTCCATATATCAAATGCTTGTACCATGTTCTTTCTGAGAGTCCATCTCTATCTGTTAAAGCTCGTTCAGTCATCATTAATCTGTCATTTAGCTCTCTCACTCTCAAACCTCCTTTAGTTGACTGCACAGTTCCACCCAAAAAGCCTACTCTCAATAACCCAATATATATATATATATATATATACACTAACATGCTATTACCTCTTTTTCTAAGTTTATCCTTTGTGCAGCAGTAGATAGATCTTCGATTGATTTGATCAATGGAGAAACATCTATGCTATGGCCTAACTTCTCCAAATCTTGTGCACTTTTCTGTTTTTTTGTAGGTAGACAAATACAACCATTACTACAATCTCTTAGCTCATTAATTGCTCTGGCCTTAATATTGTACATAAGCATGGGTTTAGTATGGGTTATTAGCTTTGGTTTAGGCCTTATAAATGTTTGTATCATTTAAACCCTTAATTGTATCATTTGTAATGCGTAAACCAAAGCCAATAACCAATACTAAACCAACAATAAACCAATGCCTATGTACAATACTATATGTTTTGAAAGATATCAAATAGTTAGTTAGTTACCTTGAGTTCTGATGAATAGGTAGTATAGTTGAATGGTAAGAACTCATCATCAGCTAATCGAAGAGCGACCAAACCAAGAACACTAGCAATTGCTACATGTCGCTGAAACATCGGGTCTCCAAATTTTTCCATCCAAGTAAAGTCATCATACATAGAGTGATACACTGGATAATACCCTATTAATTATGAACAAAAGGTTTTTTTTTTTACTTTGCTGTTTTATACAACAGACCATAATGTTTTTGGTGTTCATGTGAGTATCTGATTCAGAGATTTACCTCCTCCGAAATGCATATCAACTGCTGGAACCCCAACATGTTCAATACCAAGTATAACATATCAATATACCATAAGACAATGTTCACAAATAATCAAACCTTGTATCTTCTTCACTTACTACATCCGAGTTGTTTGATCCTATCCATGATTTATATATGGTTTGTGTTGTATTATCTGGATCACGGACCTGCATATAGTCAGAGCCAGTTCTGAGTTTTGATCGGTTAGAAGCGAGAATTTTTTTTTGACTTTTTATATATTACAAAAAAAATTCTAAAATAATTGGCCCCTAATATACGATTTTTTCGTGAAGCCCCAAGCATATGCTTTACGTGCTTGTGCTCAGGGCCTGCTCGGCATATAGTTACCCTTTATAAGATTTGTTTACATACCACTCATATACTTGTTACACTGCCTTAAAACTTACCTCTTGAGCTGCTTTTTTTATCAACTCATCGAGTTGTGGAGTCGCCGAGGCATGAAATCCTGAACCAGATACTGCAGAATCTACATTCAAGTAAGCCACTGCTTTCGAACTTAGCATCTCTCTGTTTTCTTCTACCCATTCTGTTGATCCAATCTACATAATAAAAGAACATCAAACCTTAACTTTTCTAGTGCTTAGAGATTACAAAGACACATATATAATAAGCATGGTTTAGAATAGAGACCAAGCCATACTCCTCAGCATCCCAATTGCAGAAAATAATTGTTCTTCGAGGCTTCCATCCTAATTTCTTTAGCTTATCTAGTCTTTGTGCAATCTACATTAGTTTCAACATATCTCATTACCAATGTAACCATTTAAAACTTTTAAGCTATATGTTTTAGGTCAAAACTTTCACTAGCCTCTAGAAGTACAACAGTTCCACTATTTGGATCAACAGCTCCAAAAGTCCAAGCATCTCTATGGTTTCCAAGAATCACATACCTAACAAGTATATACAATCCCTAGTAAGTTGTTGTTAAGGTTAATACGATTTCAATTCAAAACCAGACCGTCTTAAAGCTTTGTTGGACCTTAGGGAAAAAAATTTGTAAGATAATTTCTTTAATAATTATTTTATTTAAAAGAAGACCTTTTTTCAAACAAATATTGGACTTTTTTCTTTAAAAATTTGTTATATTTGTATTTGATCCCATGACAAATGCCAATTCTGTCATAGCTTAGAGACGAGTGACTCATATCCTTTATATACTACTAGTGTTAGTCTCTTTTAACCGATGTGAGATCCTTTTTAAGTCTATTACAATTCGATATTAAAAATGTACCTATCAGGCTCTTCTGCTCCTTCAATCACTCCAATAACATTTTCAATCTGAGTTATAACAGTTTCCCCCTGAAAAAAAAAAGCAAAACCTAAACATGAAAACTCCTTAAAAGAAGTAAGAACTCATACATCTAGACCTTCACTAACTCACAATGTAACTTAGGTTCAAGATCCCAGGACCAGGTCCTACTGAATAAACATCTCCATCAGCAACATCTCCACCTATAGTCTTCAGTATCACTTCAGCATCAGCAGCTGAGATAGGTAAAGAAGGTATAAGTGGAACATCACCACTCAATTCAACAGCTTCATTTGATAATCTCTCACACCCATTAACACTAGCCCACCCAGGAGTTGTTGGATCACCCATCCCATTATAAGTAGTACCTACTTGAACACCACTCGGTGGCATCCACTTAGCCGCCGGAAACCACTCATCTCCGTCGTTGTAATCTCTCTTATCTGTGTATATCACAACACCTACAGCTCCAGCCTTGTGAGCGTTTTGTATAATGTCTCCTCTGTAAATCTTTCCGTACCTCGCAATTACAATGGCTCCAGAGATATTCACATTCATCTCTTTCTTGAGTCTCAAGAAATCTTCTACTCTTCCGTAGTTTGCATAAACTACTGGACCTGAAACATTACCTGACTTAGCATATCCATGAAAAGTAGGTATAACTTCATCTGCATAAGGATTGTCTCCGACATGTTCTTGTTCCAACAAGAACTTGATTGGTTTTGTCGTTTCTGTGGGTGTTAGTATCAGAGAGCGATGAACTGGGTAAGTTAGAGATACTTGGTAAGCAACAACATGTGATTTGAGTGCAGATGAAGCGAAGGAGGAGAGAACATATTTGGCGGCTTCAGCGTTGGCTAAAGAACCGGCTACATGAGGGTGGCGCGTGAGGGTACGAAGGTTTAGAGCGATGGAAACGTTGTCAGACAAGGAAGTGGAGATGAAGAGGGAGTGGTAGTGATGTTTTGGTGAAGAAGAGAAGATGAAGGAGTAAGATAAAGCAGCGATTATGAAGGTGAGAACTGTTGATTTCGACATCATCAATGGAGCTTCTTCTTTAGATAACATCGATGGAGATGTTTTTCTTACTTTGATATTAATATATTATCTATCATGTCCACTTTCAATATTAAATTAGTAAACATAATCTATTATTTGGGAGTTTGCTCTGTTGGATTTAAGCGGTTTGGTTTTTCGATTTGTTTGGTTTTCAAAAATTAATTTTGAAGTAAAACCGAAAAAATTATCGGTTTATTCGGTTTGGTTTTTGGTTAAACAAATATTTTCGAATTCAATTCGATTAATCCAAATAAATCGAATAAATCTAAAAAGTTTATATTCTGGTTCGGTTTGTTAGGTTTATTCAAGATTTCAAATAACTTTACACTGAATAACTCGATTAATCTGAACCGAAACGTGATTTTTTACATCCCGAATGAACCAAATATAAACTCAAACCGAACAGAACCAAACCAAAATCAAACTAAAATAAAAAATATTCCAATCGATTTATTCACCTAAAACCGAATAACCCAAAACTGATCTAATTCGATTTGATTTTTGGTAAACCGAACAAACTGAACCAATGCCCCGACGTACTCGGTGTTACTGTCTTTTACTTGGATAGATAATAGATTAGAGTACTGTTGAAGATTCGTTTCGAGAAAAACAAAACATATAATATAATCAATTAAATTATACAAATCTGACTAAAAATACAATGGACCACCGCAATTCTATATATTAGAGTCTGATCCATTCAGAGCCGTCGATAAAGGTAAGAGATATAAAAGGTTTAGCTTCTTTATGGGTAAGCTCTCTTGCCCAAGCCACCCTACCTCCATAGTTTGATCCTGGTCCCGTGCACTTGTACTGCCCATAGAACACCGTCCTGCACAAACTTTTCAATTTACTTACGAATACACGCGCGTGCACACACAAAGTATAAAAATTATCAAAAGTAAACGTTTTTAGACTAGAAAGACAAAAAATGAGTTCGGTCTGAAATAGTGGTGGGACCTAGGACTGTGTAATAGATGAGACAACGAGTTTTGTAAAGTTAGACTAAAATGTAAACAATAATAATCAAGTCTATGTTCTCTCAAGCTTGTTGAGGGTAAAAAAGTAAACGTACATCTCACGAGAAGGATCACCCCAGTTATACCAGCCTTTAGGAAGGATGATATTATCCATATAAGTGTACGCAAAGACGACTCTTGAGAAAGGACCCCAAGCTCTACCAAGGTACAAAACTCCAGTCCCTGTCACTTTACATTTTACAAATGAGAATCCTGTGTCCTCTAAGACACTACTCCTTCCTTGTGCCGTCACTGCTCCTAGCTTATCCGCTATTGCATGCACATGACATCCCTAAACACCATATCTTGTTAGAGTAACGACCAATCTAAAATTCTATGTATAACTTTTGACAGTGCTGTAAAACCTAGACGCATATACTTGAGCACAAGCACATCAAATATCCGTATGAGATCTTACGATTTAAGTCTTATGCAAATAGGTAATTATTCGAGAAATTTTTTATTGTTACATAGGGTAAAATTTTTTAAATTCTTTTAACCGGTTAAGACTCATAAATCCGAAGTGAGAATGTTTACCTCATAGAGAGAAAGGGCATTGCCAAAGATGAAGTCAACTGATCCCTCAATGTAACAGTCTTTGTAATAATGTCTTCCCAAATGGTCATAAAGAGTGTCTTGAGCACCAAGCATCTTACACCTGAAAAACGCGGCATTGTCCCCAGACACTCTCAATGCCACTCCCTGCTTTCCAACCGCGCCGGGCAAGGGTACCGGGGTAGTGTTCTAAATGTAGAGAAGACCTCTAAGATTGATTTAGAATTTATTGTACATCCAAATAAGTTATAACGCAACTATATATGAGTAATAGTAATAAGTTATATAACCTTGAAAGTGATGTTCTTGGCTACAAAGAAAGGAGAATTGACGGCGAAAGAGGCAGAGTTGAAAGTGCCCATGTGGTTGCCTTTTGAGTTAAGTGATTGTGCTGTGTCTCCCCATTTCACTATTGTCTTCTCTGCTCCTTCTCCTTCTATTGTTATGAATGCTTTCATTGGTGGTATGTTCACCTTCTCCCTATACTCATTGTCCCCAATATGTTTCATTTTTTCATTAGTATTAATTAATAATTTACTTAAATTTATTATAATCTTAGGATATCTAAAGAAATAAGTGATTTAACATAATAATATAAAAAAATTAAGTATGGTTAAGTGTAGAATGTATGTGGACCCATTACAATTTATAATTCGATTAAATGTAAATGTAAAAGTCGTTTTCCTTGGGATTATATATACATTTAGCTAAGGTTAGTGTACATGTACTCCACATTTAATGCATATTACAAAAGTTGCGAGTTCACGTGATTAAAACAAATAGCAAGGCTACAAATAAATGTAGACAAAACTCTAGACTCTACGGTTCTTGTCTGTTGAAAACAGTTAAATCTACATATAGTTTGTAAATTGTAATTAATCAGTTCCAAACTATAAAACACTATTTATTTATCTATGTAATAACCCTGCAAGATCGGTCTAATTAATATTATGTCGTGTATACCTCATTATTTAAAAAGTGAAAAAAGAATATTTAAAATATGTTATGGTTAAAAAGCAACTACACCAAAACTCAGACTAATCATCTTAGATACAAAGCTGTTATATAAAACATGTAGTCCATGAAAGAATTGTGCTTACTTGTAAATTCCAGCATGAACTTTAATGACAACTCGAACAAGGTTGATGAGAGGGATAGAATCAATGGCATCTTGGATTTTAGTGAAATCACCTTTCTTATGTTTCTTATGAACAGTGATTGTATATGAAGGGGAGAGTTTGTTCTTAGCTGATTTAAACACAGAGTGTTTAAGGCTCCCAACAAATCTTACCCATCTCATAAATGCCTCTTCCGGGTTTTGTGTATGATCACTCGTTGAGTTCACTTTCTTCTGGTTTCTTGGTAGTAATCGTAGACCTTTGGTGTGGCATTGTGTTTGTGTTGAACAAAGAAGGATGATAAGAAGAAGGAGGAGAAGGGTTAAAAAATTGGGAGTTTGAGTTGAGTTGAATTTGGGCATATCTATAAGACAATTAGAATGAACAACAAAACATAAGGTGTTGTGTTTTAGTGTTTAGCCAAATAATACAATGTACGGCCGACAATATATGGTTGTGACTTCTCAATATGTGTATATATAGAGGTCTCAAAATGGGTATATATGTATAGTGTATATGTTCATTAATATTGTCCATGTCGTGTCCAATAAAATATGTTTCCACAAAAATTAATCCACCATTAATATTGTCCATTTATATTATTATTCATTATTAATTCGTGTCCAATAAAATATGTTTCCATAAAAATTAATCCATCATTAATATTGTCTATTTCAATTATTATTTATTATAATTCGTGTCCAATAAAATATGTTTCCATAAAAATTCATCCATTAATATCCGTTAAAAAATAAATTGTTCATGTGACGTTTATATTTTTTTATTAGATAATAAAATCTATCAATAACTAAATAAGATTTTTCAATATACTGGAAAAGCCACATTAAAGCTCCATAACACATTTGTATAAGTTGAATTAATACTCTAACAAGCTTTAAATCACAAATAATTCCATAACTAAATTAAATTTTTTAATATATTAAAATTGAAAGCTTATACGTGGTTAGTATTTTGGCACTGAACGATGAACAATGTAATCTAAGGTGAAATAAATGTGTGCAGTGTTGTTGGAGCCTGGAAATGAGTATTTGATACTTTGGTAAATAAATACTCATTTATTTAGGTGAAAAGGGACATAAGTGAAGAGGTCACGGGTTGGTTCCACGTAGAATAAGAGGCCTAGCAAAATGGCATCAAAAAGAAACAAGGAGAAAAGGAACCAACCCACATTGGTTTAATATTTCTTGTTTATTACACTCGGCAACAAAAACTAATCACGAGTTATAACGTTTGTGAAATTTGCATTAAATGTGGAAAGGTTACTAAATACAAGAGAGTTGTTGAAAATGTGCAAAAATTAAGTTTCTTGATGAGATTGGAACTAACATATTTATAGGACATTATATATAAATGAGAAATCATTTAAGAATTTTGAAGCTTTTCCATGTTAATATATTCATTCACAATTTCCATGTTTTCTAGATGGTTTACACGTGTCAAAGCTAAACCTTGTTAAGTTGAAATAAAATGTATAGTTTGGCTATATTGTTAAATTATTAGTCCGACAGTATAAAAACTTGTTATGTATTATTCACCAAAAATATTATTTCAATTTTAATATGGTTTTGTAAACCTAACATATTAGTCTATAACATTAATTTGTTTTGTTGTTTGCACTACTGCCTACCAAATGCTGCCACCATCCAAAGGATGATCTATGATGAATTATGAGAATCCACTGAGAGAGATTCACATTTAATTATTTGAGTGCCCGTGACTCTTTAGTTTCTTTTCTTCTTGGTTTGTGGTAGGGACAGACATAAGTCTTCTCGTGAACTGTGGACCTTTGGTTTCCAACACAACATTTTTTTAGTATTTATTTTAGTCTTTTTATTTATGGGACAAATTATATATATGTAATCAAATTTAAAAAACAAATAAATACTATACCATAATTCCCTCCCCCAATCATTTGAAATCTGTATTTCCGTAAAAAACTATCACGGGAATTCGTGAGACTGGATATCTATGGACATTGATTCTGATATTATATTAGCAATTCCAACTCATACTTTTTTATATACTCATACTTTAAATATATAAAGATAATTCATTTCTTTGACCAAAAAAAAAGATAATTCATTTCATGATTGATGTGGAACTTTGATATACAATCAAATCAAATTAATCGAGTGGAGACTAAGCGGAGTTAACATTTCAAACCGATGATATATCTAGTAAAGTGTCAATTTTAATATGAATTACCTTTTCATTGTAATTTTATACAACTTTAAATTATCGTACTAAAATTTAGTTGAACTAAATATAAATTTAAAAAATCTATTTAAACTTTAATTATAAGATCAATTAACCTAAATATTGCAATTAGTCAACTGTTAAATTATGATGAGTTAGTGTAATACATCGACCGCCACCATCCGTGAGCACACCAATGTCCCCTCTAGACTAGTGGACGACTATGTCCTCTCTAAGCCCATTAAAACTTTATGTCCTCTCTAAACCCATTGAGACTCCACGTCTTCTATAGGTCTATTGGGCCTCACCCTCATCCGACGGTAGGTACATTATTTTTCTTAGACTCTAAGACTTGTTAATTGTACATACAAATCACCATATGATATTTTCCTGTGCGTTAGCCTCTCTTACACAGTACGACAATCACTTTCTGATAGATCACCCATCATAATACTACTCTACCCCATGCACGCTTAACTGCAGAGGTTTGAAAGAGTGGTTGACAAAAAAATAAGTGCACTTTGATGACATAGGTAGTCAAATCAAATATCTTTACCCTCTTCTCATGCACCACCATACATAACATGTGATGTTACATTTAGTTATAAGTAACTTTATAAATGAATCGATTTCAACATAAACTATTAGTCTAATGCGTTTTTATAATATCATGTTAATTTTTTAAAAAAGTTTAAATGAATTTTATTCAAATTACATATTTTTAATTGTAAAATTTAAATTACACCTCTAAAATATTCATATAATTTGAAATCAAATATTTTTTCCTATCATTAAATATTTGAAGAATATCAATTAAAATTAACATTAAATATTTGAAAAATCAATTTTTAAAATTTTCTATATAAACACAAAGTTTGAATTCTCGTATGACTTTTTAATTTTTGACTAAAATCATCATACATACATATAAATTAAAATTTTGAATATACATATATTCAAACTCTTAAGAAAACTAATTTAAAACTTTTTAGTGATCTTAGAGTTCAAATCATCAACCTCTAAATATTTAACGTGTTACTTTAACCACACTTGACTACAACCATCATCCAAATCAAAAGACAAAAAGACAAAAGTCACACGGTAAAATTTTTGAAGTCGAGAGTTCAAACTTTATGTTTATAAAAATAAATCTAAAAATTAAATTTTCAAATATTTAATGGTAATTTTAATTTATATTCTTCAAATATTTAATGATAGTAAAAAATATTTATTTAAAATTATATAACTATTTTAGACGTATAATTTAAATTTTATAATTTAAAATGTATATAATTTTAAAAGATTTTAAAAAAAAAATTAAAAATTTTAACATAATATTATAAAAACTCACCAAACTAAATAGTTCATGTTAAAATCGGTAAATTTTAAAAGTTACATATAATATGACTCAAAATAATTTAACGGTTGACTAACTCCGTTTAGGTCAATATTGTTTTTGACCTGATAATTAAATTTTAAATGAATTTTTTGAATTTATATTTAATTCAAATATATTTTAATATGATGATTTAAATTCATATATAAAAATACACCGATAGTTCATGTTAAAATTGACACTTTACCCTGATATATCTGGTCAATCAAAACCACAATTCAATATCTAAGCATGTTGGTTAAGATTGTTAACGCCCAATAGATTTATCTATATATTATTTGAGCAATGTCGTTAAACAATAACCTTAAAATTAATAAAAAATACTAAATATACCATTAGATGTATTTATATTTATGATTAATAAATTAATTAATAATTCAATATATTTTATATTTATTATTATTCTTTAACCCATCAATCATGTATCATTATTTTTTCCTAACATATTTTATTATTATCTTTTAAGATATATTATATTCATTATTTATAAATTTATTATATTCATTAACAAACAATATTTGAGAATATTTATATATATTTAGATTTATTTTTTTAAATTTTTACATAAAACCATTTAATAAAAAGATATCATAGATATCAAAGATAAAAAAATTCTATATTAAATATAATTTTTTAAAAATATTAAAATGATATAATCTCTAATTTTTAAGGATTTAAAACAATAAATGTTTTGTTGTAATATATATGGATTTATATTTTGATTTTAAACAAACAAACTTTTAAATAAACTAATAACAAACTGATATTTTGATAACGAACAATAAAATCAAAGTAAAAATATTTTAACCTTAAATTTCTGGTAGCTAATATTTAAATCTATATAAAATTTAACGTACAAAATTCATCAAATAGATATTTCATAACAAATTATATTTTGAAATAAAATAAAAATCTTAGCATAAATAGATTTGCTTGGAATTTGTTTTAATTTTAGATTCTATTTATTATTTGAGATTTTACTGATTGATTCAACCATATTAATTTTTTTCTATAAATATCATCATTATTTAGAAAACTTTTGAAGCTCATCTCTTTTCTCTTTCTAATATCTTTGATACACAGAATTTTTACCTTGTGCAAATGTAGTTTTAGTGATTTTTTTGGTGTATCTATGTTTTTCCTTTTGGTTTCCAATAATAAAAATGTGATGTCTAATTTAACCGTTGAATCTCTATATTTATTAGTTTTTGGATAAAAGTAAATACATGTTATCTTGTGAGTTAAGTTTTTGCAAACTTTATAATGATTTATCTTAAATTTATTGTAGGCCTGCTCGAAGCTTGAATAAAGTAATAAATCTGGAATTCTTTTAGAATAAAGTCATGTTGACTTTTAGGTATTCGCTTCTCTGCAAATATTCAAAAATGATTTGTTTACTAAAAAATTATAACTACTAGCCACAATCCAAAACAAGATTAAAACATTGTGGCTAGCAAAAAACAAAGATGTAAGTTGCATGAAGCATTGATACAATAAAAATAATCAAAGTTCCAAACTATTTCATATATTCAGTTATTTTCTTTCTAGTGAGGAGATCATTCGAGAAGCTTGTCGATGAAAGGAGGAAGAAATAAACTATTGGGGATGCTTTCATCGTAGATTAGAAAATCAGCTTTTGCTTTGCATGCATATCTTTCATGTACTTGAATTATTTCCTAATGGTCTATTTTTATTTTAGAGGTAAAATAAGAAGTAAGAACTATCCATGGAAGATGATATCAAACTGTTTTAAATTTGAACTATAAATCTTCTGGTTTCAAAATTTCTTCAAATTTATCATAAAAAAAATATATATATGGAAACAGAAACCACAAATCTTTCATGGAAATATTTTATTTTAAAAAAAATTTATGGCTTTTAGTTTATGACTGAAATTAATATTTTCTTCAGATTTTTATATGTTTATAATTTTTTTAGTGGAGTTTTCAGTACATCATGCACCTCCTCTAGCTCCAGCGCAGCGAGTAGTGGTGGTGACATGTTTTCGGATATTGATTCAACCATTGCTCAGGGTAAATGCACAGGTTTGTAGTTTTTTTATTTTTTTTTGTAAAACTGAATAATTTGTTTTGTCTAAACACACCCATCCGATTTCACCGGACATTCTCTAATAAATCAAAGCATCCAACACTAAATATTTTATCGGTTTGATTAAGCAAAAATCTTCTCAATTTCAGTTTCAAAAAAGAGTCAAACAAGTTGTTAGTAGTTGTACATTTTGTCGAGATTTTTGGTTTTTATTCTATATGTTTGTAGATATGTTGTTGATACATTTGTATCGTCATCCTCAATAAATCATTCAAATTTTATTAACCAATAATCATGTTTGAATGACAGAAAAATGAAAAAATTACATGGAAATATATGGCTTCTTTCTAAGATCTTTTGTTTTGGGATAATATGAGTTTTCCATATATCTTCTTTTTTTGAATATTATTATCATTACCTTCCAAATGCTAAATGACTTTTATTAATAATATGAGAACTCATATTATACCAAAACGAATTCTTTTGGATATGTATTTACAACAATGTAACAATTAAAATTTTGTACTAAATATTTTCAATTTCAAATTATTACTTTTTCTATATCATAATATCTTATATCTATATATTATTTCCGGAATGTTAAAAAAAATAAACCTTTAAGTTAGTACTTATTTACTAATTTTGCCATTGAATATATTTATATACAATAATTATTAATAACTATACCTAATTTTTCTCTAACAATAAACGTTAAAAAATAAAATAACTATTACCTAATTTTTCTCTTATATTTATTAAAATATCCTAACAACAAAATTTCTCCTAAAATTTAGCTAATTATTATCTTATATTTATTAAAATATTCTAACAAAACATTTCTCCTAAAATATAGCTAATTATGAATATATCCGAACAATAATTTAAACAACATTAAC
>KE156335.1:62325-73567 GCA_000411055.1 Leavenworthia alabamica
TGTACATCATGTAAGTGTTCAATCTCCATAATTTGTTAACTTCATTTTAGATACATAGAGTTCTTTGAGTGTGCTAGAGGACTTGGATATAATCCTTGCAATGAAGTGATTTCATTGAAAGATATGTCGAAAACCTAAAGCTTTGAGAATATGTTGATATCTGGTACTTGTGAGAGCTTGTTATCTCTGAGAATTAGCTCCTGCATAACAAAATGATGATGATCATGAAAACTAAAACCAATCATATAAGATATATATAACGCTTTGACAGCCACCGTGATTATCCACACCCTCTCTAGACCCGTGGACCTCACGCCCTCTCTAGGCCAGTGGATCTTTACACATCAAGTTTTGTTATCCACTCCCACAGAGATTTATACTTATTTCTATGGCATCTATATATAAATTTCTAATTTCAATTATAGAGAATGATTGAAGATGAAATATGTGTACATAAGACATGAAATGCATATTGACTTATTTCATCATTTACATATGACTCAGGAGAGATAAAAGGCTTGTAATGGGAATTTGGACATAAAACAACTCAATGTTGGGTTTTAATTAGAGTTTTGGTTTTCTATCTTGATTAGAGTTTTGGTTTCCTATTTTAATTAGAGTTTTAATATTTTGTATAAATAGTCATTTAGCTGCTAATATTTTATTATTCAGAATTCAATGATACTTTTATTCCTTGACTATTTTCTTATATCTTAATTTTTTTTGTTATATCGTTTTTTTGAATCGATTGTTTTTGTTTTTAAATTTTAAGATTTTATTCATATTTTCTGAAATCTTTAGTTTTAGAATATATTAATCTTTTATTTTTATTAGCATGGTAGTCTATCTCTATTTATATTTCAGTGTTTTGTATAAATATTCATTTAGCTACTAGAGTTTTATTATTTAGAAATCAATGAAACTATAGTCTTTTGATTATTTTTAATCTCTAAAATTCAAGAACAGAAACAATCTATTCAAAACACAATACAACGAAAAAAATTAAAAAATAAGAAAATAATCAAAAAACTAAAAGTTTCATTAATTTCTGAATGATAAAATAAAACTCTAGCATCTAAATGACTATTTATATAAAATACTAAAATTCTAATTAGATATAAAACCAAAACCCTAATTAAAATCCATAATTGAATTGTTTTAGGCCCAAATTCCCATTACAAGGTTTGCCGGCGGAATCATTAATTAGATTTTGGCAAAGAGAAAGCTTCTTAAGATTGGAGAGCTGAGCAAGCCTCGAGTCCAATCCCGAAAAATGGTTCGCCGTAAAGTCCAGCTCGGTCAAGGTCGGATTTTGGTTCTAGCTCATGATGATGACGACGAGCTTCGTGGGAACTGGTCTTAAGCATATTTTTCTTAGACGTAAAACGTCGGCGTTGAGGCACATATGTAAATTTTGTTGCCGATTCTGGTGGGCCAAAAGTATATGGATAGGCCTAGACATGGGCATTCAGATATTCGGCTCAGGTTTGGATATATTACTCGGGTAGTATCCAATCAAATTTGAATTTTTTGGATAGAGAAATTGTGTACCCAGATATATAAAAAATATAACAACTAACAAAATATAATAACTGACAAAACAAAAATATCAGTTTTAACATATCAAATTAGGGTTTTGAAAAAAAACAAATGCATCTGTCTTGGAATTTATTTTATGTAATATATATTTATAAATAAATATTAGAACTGACAAGTATTTTCATCGAAAATCCATCAAAAATATATATATTTTTACGGATTTCTGACAGAAAAATCTGTCCGTTTTAAATAGTCGAAAATTTGAGGTCCGTCAACAAATCCATTACAATAACTTCTATGACCAGCCCTATCTATCTTAAGGCATAGAGAAATTAACGGTTGATGATGATGCATTTTTCCTAGATAAGTGAAGACAAATGGTTGAAACTCACCCATCACTAAGTCTCAGCCACTAAAACTTACTTACCAAATATAGTTTATGTTTGCACTAACCAAGGCAAGACCATACAGAAAACCTAATAAAACGATAAAAACAAAAACAGTTGATAAATAAATTTTCTTCTTGACGAGTGTTGTGTAAAGGAGAGATATGGATAGAGTTGTGGTGAAATCAAAACGTAAAGAGTTAGGCATATCATGTATGCTTAACACAGAGGTTGGTGCAGTTCTTGCGGTCATTCGTAGACCAGTTCCTGATACTTATCTTTCTCCTCAAGAAACAGATCATTGTGATTCATCAGCTCAACAATCTTTGAAATCTCTTAGAGCTCTTATCTTTAATCCTCAACAAGATTGGAGAACCATTGATCCTTCTGTTTATCTTTCTCCTTTTCTTGAAGTTATTCAAAGCGATGAGATCCCAGCTAGTGCAACAGCTGTTGCGCTCTCATCTATTTTAAAGATTCTTAAGATTGAGATTTTTGATGAGAAAACACCAGGTGCTAAAGATGCTATGAACTCTATTGTGTCGGGGATTACTAGTTGTCGGTTGGAGAAAACTGATTTGGTGTCGGAAGATGCTGTTATGATGAGGATTCTTCAAGTTTTAACGGCCATTATGAAACATCCTGCCTCGGTACGTTTAGGTTTAATTGTTTTGTTTACTTTTATTTCAATGCAAATTCAATGCAAATATTTGGTAAAAGTTACATTTAGATATTTACAGTTTTAGTGTATTAATTAGGCATGTACATTTGGTTTGTTTTTTAGTTCCTAGCTAGAGCTGAACCCAAAAAATCGAATATAATCGTATTCGGTTCTAGTAAAATATATCAATCGAATCGTCCGAGCAAATACTCAAAATATTTTTTGATCTCCAACAAAAACCTAGAACTCAACCGAACCCAAACCGAATTATTAAAACACCCAAATAGTTATATTATATGCATAGAACCGAAAAACTGAAGAACTAAACCGAAATTGAACCGAATACCTAAACACCCATGCCTAGTATTAACCAATATTTTTTTTATAAAATATATTACTTACAAACCAAAATTAATAAATAAAATTAAACATTATTTACTATGCAACACTTATTTTAAAACATAGAGAATAATAAGTTGTGTATTTAAACAGGAACTATTAGAAGATCAAGCGGTTTGTACAATCGTAAATACATGTTTTCAAGTTGTACAACAATCAGCTAGTAGAGGAGATTTACTACAACGTAACGGAAGATACACAATGCATGAACTTATTCAAATCATCTTCTCAAGACTACCTGATTTTGAGGTCAGAGGAAAAGAGGAAGGTGGCGAGGATTCAGAATCCGATACTGATGAAATCGATATAAATGGAGGATATGGAATCCGATGTTGTATAGACATTTTTCATTTCTTATGTTCATTACTCAATGTTGTTGAGGTTGTTGAGAATTCTGAAGGAACAAGTGTTCATACTGCGGATGAAGATGTTCAGATTTTTGCTTTGGTTTTAATCAATACCGCGATTGAGTTAAGTGGTGATGCAATAGGGCAACACTCAAAGCTTCTAAGAATGGTTCAAGATGATTTGTTTCATCATTTGATTCATTATGGAGCTTCTTCAAGCCCTCTTGTTCTCTCCATGATCTCTAGTTGTATACTCAATATATATCACTTCCTCCGCAAGTAAGTCCTCTGTTTTTTTTACTTATATGCTAAAACTAATGTTAATAACAATACTTCTAAATTTATTTGTGTTGCTTATATGATTATAGGTTTGTGAGGCTACAACTTGAAGCTTTCTTCTCCTTTGTGTTGTTGAAAGTTACAGCTTTCACTGGCTTCCTTCAGTTACAAGAAGTTGCTCTTGAAGGGCTAATCAACTTTTGTCGGCAACCCGCATTTATAGTTGAAGCTTATGTTAACTATGACTGTGATCCTATGTGTAGAAGTATATTCGAAGAGACCGGAAAAGTTTTATGTAGGCATACCTTTCCTACATCAGGTCCTTTAACCTCTTTGCAAATCCAAGCCTTTGAAGGACTTGTAATCTTGATTCACAACATTGCTGATAATATGGATAAAGAAGAAGATGAAGGTGGTGAAGAAGATGATCACTCCAATGCTATTAAACCAAGTCCCGTTGAGATTCACGAGTACATACCCTTTTGGTTAGATAAGCCAAAAGAAGATTTCGAGACATGGGTTGATCATATCAGAGTTAGGAAAGCACAGAAGAGAAAGCTAGCCATCGCTGCGAATCATTTCAATAGAGATGAGAAAAAGGGTTTAGAGTATTTGAAGTATAACTTCTTAGTATCAGATCCTCTTGATCCAATGGCATTAGCCTCATTTTTCAGATTTACACCGGGTTTGGATAAGACAATGATTGGAGATTATCTTGGAGATCCTGATGAACTACATCTTAGTGTTCTTAGAAGCTTTACATATACATTTGAGTTCACAGGTATGAATCTTGATACAGCTTTGAGGACATTCCTCGAGTCATTTCGATTACCTGGAGAATCGCAAAAGATTGAGCGTATGATTGAAGCTTTCTCTGAGAGATTCTATGAGCAACAATCATCTGAGATCTTTGCAAGCAAAGATACAGTTCATATACTGTGTTACTCACTTATAATGCTCAATACTGATCAACATAATCCTCAAGTGAAAAAGAAAATGACTGAAGATGAGTTTATTCGCAACAACCGAGCAATTAACGCGGGCAAAGACCTGCCAAGAGAATACCTATCTGAGCTTTTCCAGTCCATTTCATCAAATGCATTCGCTTTATCGACACATTCTGGTCCAGTGGAAATGAATCCAAACAGATGGATTGAACTGATGAACAGAACAAAGACAACACAACCATTCAGTCTTTGCCAGTTTGATCGACGAATAGGAAGAGATATGTTTGCAACCATTGCAGGTCCATCAATAGCAGCAGTTTCTGCATTCTTTGAGCACTCAGATGATGATGAAGTGTTACATGAATGTGTTGATGCATTAATCTCTATAGCTAGAGTTGCACAATATGGTCTTGAAGATATTCTTGATGAACTCATTGCATCGTTTTGTAAATTTACAACACTTTTAAACCCTTACACCACACCCGAAGAGACTTTGTTCGCGTTTAGTCATGATATAAAACCAAGAATGGCTACTCTCGCGGTTTTCACGCTAGCTAACAACTTTGGTGATTCTATTAGAGGAGGATGGAGGAACATTGTGGAGTGTCTATTGAAACTAAGAAAGCTTCAGCTTCTTCCACAGTCAGCCATTGAGTTTGAGACAACAGATGAAGAAACCTTAAACAATGATGGCTCGGGACAGGACACAAACATTGCTCGAAACCAAGACTCTAAAATCAACCGAAGACAAGGTGCTAGTCTCATGGGTAGGTTCTCACACTTTTTGGCATTAGACAGCATGGAAGAATCAGTAGCTCTTGGTATGAGTGAGTTTGAACAAAACTTAAGAATCATAAAACAATGCAAGATTGGTCAAATCTTCAGCAAGAGTTCAATATTACCAGATGTTGCGGTTTTGAATCTAGGTCGTTCTCTAATCTACGCAGCTGCTGGTAAAGGACAGAAGTTTAGTACATCAATAGAAGAGGAAGAGACAGTTAAGTTCTGTTGGGATTTAATCATAACCGTTGCTTTATCTAACATCCATCGGTTCAACATGTTCTGGCCAAGTTACCATGAATATCTACTAAATGTAGCAAACTTCCCACTCTTTTCACCGATTCCATTTGTCGAAAAAGGACTTCCCGGTTTATTCAAGGTATGTATCAAGATTCTAGCTTCTAACCCTCAAGATCATCTAGCAGAAGAGTTAATATTCAGGTCATTAACTATAATGTGGAAGATAGATAAAGAAATCATTGAAACATGTTATGATACAATAACCGAGTTTGTCAGCAAGATCATTACAGAGTACTCTGGGAATTTACATACCAATATTGGTTGGAAAAGTGTTTTACAACTACTTTCTTTGTGTGGAAGACATCCAGAGACTAAAGACCAAGCTGTAGATGCTCTCATCGGTTTAATGTCCGTAAATGTCTCACATATCTCGCAAGCAAGTTACGCTTATTGTATCGATTGCGCCTTCAGTTTTGTTGCCTTAAGGAACAGCTCTGTTGAGAAGAACTTGAAAATATTAGACCTCATGGCAGATTCCGTAACAATGCTAATAAAATGGTACAAAACCGCATCTACGGAGACAATGAATAACTATAGTATGGTAAGCAACACAAGCAGTTCATCATCCGCGGAAGAAAATAATAACTTGAGAGGAGTTAACTTTGTTCATCATCTTTTCCTCAAACTCTCAGAGGCTTTTCGAAAAACCACACTTGCACGACGCGAAGAGATAAGGAACCGAGCAGTGACATCTCTTGAGAAAAGCTTTATGATGGGTCATGAAGATCTTGGATTTACACCATCAGGGTGTATATACTGCATAGACCATGTTATATTTCCTACAATAGATGACTTGCACGAGAAGCTATTAGACTATTCGAGGCGAGAAAATGCGGAAAGAGAGATGAGAAGCATGGAAGGGACATTAAAGATAGCTATGAGTATGCTTATGAATGTGTTCTTGATTTACTTGGAACAAATTGTTGGGAGTGCTGAGTTTAGAACCTTTTGGTTAGGAGTCTTGAGGAGAATGGATACATGTATGAAAGCGGATTTAGGAGAGTATGGTGATAACAAACTTCAAGAAGTTGTGCCTGAACTTTTGACCACCATGATTGGTACCATGAAGGAGAAGCAGATTTTGGTTCAAAAGGAAGATGATGATCTTTGGGAGATTACTTATATTCAGATTCAATGGATTGCTCCATCGCTCAAAGATCAGTTATTTCCTGATGAAGATATGTAGATTTTTACTTAGTTGTTGCAATTCTTGATTTTCTGATAAAGCTTGACAAGGCGATAAGATAAGGTTTTTACTAATGTAATAAAAATATGTAGTTTGAGTTGTGGAACGAAAATAACGTAATGGTTTTAATAGACCACATTATGATTGTTTCGTGGAGAAATGGAGATTACAGTACTACTACTCATTCAAACAAACATAAATCTTTGTACAAAGGTGTTTCTATATCAAATACATTTTATATATCAGTAAAAAAAAATTTACAGTATTTTAAAATACATAATTGAGTAACACACTAAATTACTCTTTGAATTTAAAATACTATCAATTTATTTAAAGGGTTTACTATCTATTTCTCCATGAAAACTATCATATAACATCAGTTCTCCATCGAACTAATGCATCAATCTATTTCTCATTCGTAACTAATGCATCAATCTATTTTCCCGAACTAAATGTTAAATTTATATCTCCATAATCAGAAAATTATAAACTTCAACCTCCATCTCACCCTAATTTTTATTAAAAATAAATTCAAATATTAATAAATGTATAACTAAAATAAAATAACATAAATAAAGATAAATTTCATATAATCAAATTTTATTTATTAAATAAAATTAGATATCTATAATAAAAAGTATACAAAAATTTGATATCATAAATAAATATTAAACAAAAACAATAGTAAATTTAAAAATAATATATAAAATAAAATAAAATCATTCATAATAGTATTAAAATTATATATGACAAAATCCTATAAAACTAAAATAGTATTAAAGAGTAAAAAAATCATATAAAATTAAAAATAATATTAAAATTCATTAAAATATATAGTTTTACTTATAAAAAGATAAAATATTTTAAATTACCAAATATAATTTCATCATTATGAAGAGTTTTAGTACTACTTACAGAATTTTATGAATAACTATATTTAATTATTTATAGTAATATAATTTTATATAATAATTTTATGGACAATTCTTATATAAATAAAAATTATACTTAGTAGTCTTTTATGTATAATCTTATCAATATTAAATGAATATTATTCTCTTTTGAAAACATAAAATACTTTAAAATTATAAAGTAAGAATCAAAATATTCAAGATAATATAATTATTTTAAAAATGTTAAAGCATTTTTATTGTTTTATAAGAAAATATTATTNATTAATATTATTTTAGTTAATTAGTTATGTATTGTATCAATTTTTCATTTATTTTATATTATTTATATCTAATTTTATAAATATTTGAATTTGTTTTTAATAAAATTAGTGTGAGTTGGATATTGAAATTTATAACTTTCTGTTTATGGAGATATAAATTTAACACTTACTTCGAAGGGAGAATAGATTGATGCATTAGTTCCGAAGAGAAAAAAGATTGATGCAATAGTTCCAAAGTAAAAAATTAAAAATAGATTGATGCAATAGTTCGATGGAGAGATGATGTTATATGTTATTTCTTATGAAGAAATAGATCGTAAACCCTTATTTAAACTACAATATTTAATTATTCCACTTAACCTTAGCCATAAGTTTGAAGGTTATTGACTGAAAAAAACTGAATGCTGATGATTTTTTTAATTAAGGTAGATTTATGATTCTACATAAAAGACTGTTAAAAATTTACTTTTTAGAATGAATACATTGTTGTTTGTTTTTTTTTCTTTCAATTATATTTATGAACAAATTTTTGTGTTCTTACACTACAATTACTTTTTTTGTCAAAGAGTACAATGACTTTAAATTTAATTTTGTCTTCTCAAACTTAATACATTATGTCTTGCAATTTCATAAAGAAAAAACTTAAATGTCAACAAACAGAATGTTTTGTGAGGAAATAGTCCTTAGATGTATCACGTATGAGATATCAATTAAGAAATTGTATGTAAAAGAGCAGGAGAGACAGATATGAAACACCAATATTTACTTCTATTACAGAATCTCCACAAAACTAGAAGTTTTTTTGGGGTAAACCTCTTCTTACCACACATTTAAAAATAGCAATTACTAAAAATAAACCTAAGCAAAATATCCTATAAAATACCTAGGAGCATAAGATTGTTGTTCAGGCATCATAATCCTAATAAGTCTGGGATCCCATTTACCATTTCCCCTTCCATAACAGGGGAAGAAAAAAAGAAACAAAAAAAACCAAAAAATGAAAGCCTCAACAAGAGTCATATGGACAATATCTGTCCTTATGCTCGCCGCTGTTTCTGAGGCTATCTTCCCTTTTCCCTTCGTTCCTTTCCTCCCTGGCTTCCACCACGAAAGGGACAATGAGGCCGTCAAACCACAGCCTGTGGCCGTGAAACCACATCCTGTGGTTAAGGGTGCAAAAGGAGGAAGGAAGCGTGGTGGAGTTATTGAAGCTCCAACAAACTGGGGTGGTAAATGGGAGCTCTTCTCCCAAAACTCGGGTGTGTCAGCGATGCATGCGATCCTGATGCCAGTCATCAACAAGGTCCAGTTCTATGACGCTACCATTTGGAGAATCTCAAGGATTAAGTTGCCTCCGGGTGTACCATGTCACGTTGTTAACGCCAAGACCAACCGAATTGATTGTTGGGCTCATTCGGTTCTTATGGATATTAACACTGGTGCCATTAAGCCTCTAGCTGTATGTTAAAACTCATGACACTATATATTCTTTTCTTAACTAATTAGTTTTGGTTCTAGGCCATATAGTTATATTATTTGGACTTGAAATTTAATATTTGCATTCACATGTTTCATGATAGCTTGAAACTGATACATGGTGCTCATCGGGAGGTTTGACCGTAAACGGGACATTGGTGAGTACCGGAGGATACGGAGGAGGAGCCAACACAGCGAGGTACCTAGCCAGCTGTGACAACTGTGTGTGGCACGAATACCCTCAAGCGTTAGCTGCGAAGAGATGGTACTCAACCCAAGCCACTCTCCCTGATGGAAACTTCTTCTTGATTGGAGGACGAGACGCCTTGAACTATGAATACATTCCAGCAGAGGGACAAAACAACAGGAAATTATATGACTCAATGCTTCTCAAGCAAACAGACGACCCAGATGAGAACAACCTCTACCCTTTCGTATGGCTCAACACTGATGGTAACCTTTTTATCTTCGCAAACAACCGATCCATCCTTCTTAGCCCCAAAACAAACAAAGTCATTAAGGAGTTCCCTCAGCTCCCGGGTGGTGCCCGTAACTACCCAGGATCAGGTTCCTCCGCACTCCTCCCCATCCATCTTTATGTGCAAAATCCCAAGGTCATCCCCGCCGAGGTCCTAGTCTGCGGTGGATCCAAACAGGACGCATATTTCCGCGCTGGTAAAAAGATATTTGAACCAGCATTGCAAGATTGTGCCAGGATAAGAATCAACAGCGCCAAGCCCCAATGGAAGACAGAGATGATGCCAACACCCAGAGTCATGAGTGACACTGTCATCCTCCCCAACGGAGATATACTTCTAGTCAACGGAGCTAAAAAGGGTTGTTCGGGATGGGGCTACGGTAAAGACCCTGCCTTTTCTCCCATCTTGTACAAGCCCCGTGCTAAAATTGGAAACCGTTTCAGACAGCTCGCTGCCAGCACCATCCCACGTATGTACCACTCCACAGCCATTATTCTCCCTGATGGTAAGGTTCTTGTCGGTGGTAGCAACACCAACGATGGTTACAGGTACAACGTTGAGTTCCCAACTGAGCTTCGTGTCGAGAAATTCTTACCTCCTTACCTCGACCCAGCTCTAGCCAACTTGAGACCCAAGATCGTCAGTGCCGGCACTCCAAAACAGATCAGATACGGAAAATTCTTTAACGTAAAGGTTAACCTTAAACAAAAAGACGTGACCAAGGAGAACCTCAAGGTTCACATGTTAGCCCCTGCCTTTACCACACACAGTATCTCAATGAACATGAGGATGCTTCTCTTAGGTATCGGTAATGTCAACGCTAATGGTGGCGGTTTCAATATCCAAGCCATGGCTCCACCAAATGGAAACCTCGCTCCACCGGGTTACTATCTTCTCTTTGCCGTCTACAAAGGTGTTCCCAGTGTTGGTGAATGGATTCAAATCGTCTGATGATTCATCATAGTATCAAAGCATCTCATATCTCTCTACTCTACTAGAAAACATATGATCTAAGAATGTGATGTTTGTACCATAATAATAATAATTTACACAGTACACTTGTTCAGCTTGACCTTAAAGCAATTTTTAATTCTTTTGGTAGAAAAAGAATGAATCAATTCTGAATCATCAAAACAGATCTCAAACGGTTTAACATAATTCCCAATTCACAAAACACATAGCCAAATTCCAAATACAATAAAACTAGTACCTAACAGAGCAAGTCCGATTTGAGTTTCTTCACCTAAAAGGATTCCAAACGCGGCGGTTGCGGCAAAGGTTGTGGCGTT
>KE156337.1:0-13331 GCA_000411055.1 Leavenworthia alabamica
ATTTGAGTTTATGTTGAGAACCTAGTTGTGACTAGGTATAATTTGAGATTTAATGTTCTGATTTATTTTGGAATTATTTATTTATTGAAGTTTAAAGACTTAGTTATTTTGTTAGTAGGATAATCCGGAATCTAGAACCGATAAGTATGGGATTATCGGTTGGTTAATAAAATTTTTTAAATTTAGCGGTTTTGAGTCTAGAGAACCGGGTTGGGGTGTTTCATCTGGAGTCTAATTGGTGGTAGGTAGACTCGATGATTAAAAAGAGGAATCAGATTTAGATTCGAATAAGTAGAAAAGCGATAATGTTCTATTGATCAACAAATTGTGTTATGTGTTTTCTAAGCTTAATACGATGAATAAGAGATTTTTCCCATGTTGGGTTTCAGGAAATGAATTAGATAGTGTCCAAAGAACTATAATTCGCTAATAATTATAATAGTAAGATGAAGAATTATTATTTATAATAANTAATAATAATAATAATAATAATAATAATAATAATAATAATAATAATAATAATAAATAAATAAATAAATAATAAATGAAAAATACCATTGACACAACAAATTGTTAGAATTACTTCATTTCCAGAAAACCAACTTGGGTAGAACTCTTTAGCCATCAGATTAAGTTTCAAAAAATGCAACAGCCAATTGTTTGATCACACCCTTTAGACTTCTTATCTCATATTATCCGCTAATTTCGACTCAACACCATTTCTGTTAAACCCTTTACTTTTTGGCCGTTCTCATTGGTTCGATCATCAGTTTCTGGAGTCAAATTGGTGGTAAGTAGACTTGATGATTCAAGAGAGGAATCAGATTTAGAGTTCTAATCAGTAGGAAAGCCATAATGTTCTATTGATCAACCAATTGTGTTATGTATTTTATAAGCTTAATAAGATGGCTAAGGGATTTTTCCCATGTTGGGTTTCAGGAAATGAATTAGATAGTGTCCAAAGAGCCATTTCACTAATAATTATAATAATAATATGAAGAATAAATAATAATAATTATAATAATAATATGAAGAATAAATTATTATTATTATAATTATTATAATAATAATTATTATTATAATAATAATAGTTGTGAATCCATTGGTTTTATCATCAGTTTTGAGAGTCAAATAGGTGCTAGGTGAATTGGTTGACTTAATTGAGGAATCATTTTTAAAGTTTTGATTAATAGCACATGGTTGGTTAGTAATGGTGGCTAAGTGGATATACAACAACATTACTTCAGCCATCATGACTACTCCATTATGTTCTACTATCAAAATTCTAAATATGATACCTTTATTGAGTCATTGAATCCACATACCACTGATTTGACTCCAGAAACTGATGATCGGACCAATAACACTGACCATATAGGTAGTGATTTAACATAGATGATGTTGAGTCAAAATCAAAGGATGACAGACAAGGGAGATAACAATGGAGAAAAACTCAAAGAGTGAGATCAAACAAAACAAGTGGTGTTATGCATTTTCTAACCTTAATCTAATGGCTAAGGAATGTGTTCCTAGTGTGATATCAGGAATTGAATTCTGATTTTCTAACAATTTTGTTGTGAAAAGGGTTATTATTATTGTTGAACTCGGACTTCTCCTTTGAAGAAATGGTTGACTTTCATTAAAAATTAAAAACTTTGGTTGATGTAGAAGTATCTCAGTTTGAATGTAGAGTGGATGAATGTAGAAGGGTCAACGGTATTCGGTTTTGACATTGCCTTCAAATAACCAATCCTAAGAATTTGTCAAATAGATTGAGTTGAAATATGTGAAATTTCTGGTTTTGAGTGAGGCATTTGAGGTTTGGTATTGCAAAGTAAGTTGTTTCTTCATTGTAATTCTGGAATGTATTAAGAATGAACAAAAGCTTTCTGATTCTTGTAATGACTTTAAACTTTAATCTTGGATTATGATATAAAGTCAAGGAGTGTGTTTAAGCTAATTTGTAAAGCTGAACTCAACGAAAACCGCAACTTTGAAAGGTTAACAAAGACATAGGTTTGAACATGACACTTTTCAGAGAAATGTACATCAACAATGCAATGATATAAACCCAATTTAGGCTATAAAGAAGAAGAGCATAGCAAAAGCATAGACCCAATTAAAGATTTTTTCGCCGAAAGAAATATGATTTATTAAAGAAAGCTGAATGAAGCTTTCCTAAAACTTGACATTCATCATCACCTCCAAAAAATGCAGCAGCTTCACTAAAACTTGTCACAGACAGCTAGAGAGGTGAAAAAAACAAGGAAGTCAAACCTAAAGTGGTATGTTTCTACATAGCAAAACTTTAAATTGCTTTAACAATTGGAATGATTGACTGTAAATCTCTTGCAACTCATCATTGGACTATGATTTTTTTTCCAAAAATGTTTTTTTTTAATCATTAGTTACATAAAATTTTCTAAAAATCGGATATAATCTTAAGATGATTACTTAGATAATAGAGAAATTCCTTCTAACACCATCAAATGTATTTTATTAGACAAAATTACATTGCTTTTTATTTGGACCTAAATACCATTTTTTATTAACAATATATTTTTATTAGAAATTATGTTTTTTATGAAAAATATATTTTTTTTTATTTAATGTTAGGATTTAATGTTTGAGTTTAGTATTTATTATTTAAGGGTTAGGGTTTAGTATTCAATATTTGGATTTAGTATTTATTATTTACGGTTTAGAATTTTGATTTAAAAATTAGAATTTAGTATTTAAGGTTAGTGTTTTGTTATAAAGTGTTTGAGTTTAATATTTATTGTTTAAAATTTGTATAATTTTTCTAAAATAAAGTCTAGATTTTAATTTATTTGAATTATTAAATGGTAATTTTGTCCTAAATTAATTTTATTGGTATTTATAGAATACAAAGTAAAATTAGTGGTATTTAAGAGAGTTGTCCTAGATAATAAGCCACACTAGATGTGATTAAGATAAATTGGACTATAACTTTTTTCACAAATGTTTTTTTATCATCTATTACATTGTAGTTTTCCAAAAAAATCTGATATAATATATGATGAATACTCGATAATAAGCAACACTAGATGTGATTACGATAAATCCACTGGACTATGATTCTTTCCACAAATATTTTTTTTATCATCTATTACATCGTAAATTTTTAGAAAAATCTGATATAAAACTATGATAATAATCGTTAATGAGCAACAGTAGATGCGATTATGATAAATCTCTACTGGATTATGACTTTTTATTTCCACAAATGTTTTTTTATCATTTATTATATCATAAGTTTCTAAAAAAATATGATATAATCATACAATAAATATTCAATACTAAGCACCCCTAGATGCGATTAAGATAAACCTACTAGACTACGAATTTTCTACAAATGTTATTTTATCGTCTATTATATCATAACCTTTTAGAAAAAGCTGATATAGTTCTATGATGAATACTCAATAATAAGCAGTACTAGATGCGATTACTAAACATCTATTTAACTATGACTTGTAATTTCCACAAATGTTTTTTTTATCATATTATATCATATCATAATTTCTAAAGAAATCAGATATAATCCTACGATGAATACTCGATAGTTAATAAACACCCCTAGACGCGATTAAGATGAATCTACTAAATTATGACCTTTTTAACAAAAGTTTTTTTTTATCGTCTATTTACATCATAAACTTTTTTAGAAAAATTTGACATAATCCTACGATGAATACTCGAAAATTAATAAACACCACTAGATGCAATTAAGATGAATCTACTAAATTATGACCTTTTTCACAAATTTTTTTTTTTTTTTTGTCGTCTATTACATCATAAAGTTTCTAGAAATTTTTTACATAATCCTACGATGAATACTCGATAATAAGAAACACTAGATGCGATTACGATAAATCTACCGGATTACGACTTTTTCCACAAATGTTGTTTTATCTTCTATTACAAAATCATAATTTTCTACAAAAATCTGATATAATCTTACGGCGAATACTCGATAATAAGCAACAATAGATGCGATTACGATGAATCTATTAGATTATGACTAACCAAACACAAAATTATTCAAATATGAATCTATTTACAAATCAATGCTCTTCATTTGCAACAAATCAAGCATCATATATATATAAATAAACTTCACAAATCACAATCACATCATAAACATAATAAACATGTAAATGTGAGATAATTAAGATCAAAACAACCAAATCGTTTTCATATACAACAATAAGTTCTGAGAATTTTTCATAGCATCATCCATCGGAAGATACATTGAACCACACAATCGATAATTAAAAAAAGGTTACCAGAAAAGTCAAAGGAATCATTTACACGATGTTGTCAGGGTGAGTTGCGGCGGAGAGAGCAAGAGGACGATTGTGAGATTCTTCGTTATCATCATCATCGTCGTCATCATCATAGGTAGATAGATTAACGCAGGAACAACGTTCAAGGGAAGCGAAGAAGGCGGAAATTACGGTTGTGCCGACCCAGCTCGCCGCTTGATCTAGCTTTTCAAGGGAAGATGTGCTTAGATTTGAGGAGGCAGAGGCGGATGAATTGATGCTGCTGCTGTTTTCCATGGCGTCTTGATTCGATTTGAATCTCACAAGATCGTGCGTTTTGGATTTTGAGGGATTTTGAAATCGAAGAGAGAATTAATTTGGGGATTTTTAACGATGCATAAAAAAATAAATATGTATTTGACTATTTGTGATTACAATTAAATTAATTATTTATATGAGAGATAAAAATAAATAGCGCATCTCGTGTAGTGCTATCACAGTACCCTCTACCCATGGACAAAAAGTTTATTAGATTCAAATCCGAATCGATCTGAATTCGATCCGAAAAAATTAAAAATTTGAGTTTGAATCCAATAAAATTATTGTATTGGATGATATATTTTTAAACCCAGAAACCCATACTTTAATTCATCGGTTAAAATATGAAATCTAATTATATATACAAATAATTAAATAATTCTAAAAATTTTAGTTATATTTGTAAAAATTTAGAAAACTATTATAAATTTAAATTTTTTTCCTTTTTCAATATTTTCTTATCCAAAACAACCTCTAACACAAATCCAAACTCGAAACGAATTCGACAAAATTATTTTATTAGATACTACACTCTTAACCTCGATACCTGAACTCAAATGGGTTTTATCCAAATCCGACCGGTTACCCAAATGTCCAGCCCTTATACCCTCCCACGATACTGACCCAGGTTCGATTCCCTGGATGCGCAATTTGTTTTAGAATTTTTGTTTTTTTTTTTTGTAAATATCCTAAAAAGATAACTTAATTTGATATGAAACACTTATATTTTGAATGACACGAATCTAAGTATCGGAGACAAAATATCATAAAGGCTAGTATACAAGTGGAACTACAAAGAGGAAGGACACAGGACAAATTTTCACATTCTTAATGGGACAAAATACAAAATAATACCATACAAAATACTTCCTCTTATATATATATTACAAAAAATAATACCAGTCGTCATTCATGCCCATCTTATATGTTTGATTGGCCCTTTTGCTCAATAAATAGAAATCAAAAAGTACTAAGACAGTAAAATCAGATTAATGATTTTCTCTGAATAAATGATTTAATCAATAAAATCGAAAAAAATGGAATAAATATGAATCAAAGGATGAAGAAGAAAGTGGAAGCAGCCTTAGGCTATTGCTTTTACATCAGGTCTAAAGTTCTATTCTCAAAAGTTGTAAAATATTGTTTATCATGGTATTTATCTGTTGCAAGAAAAACTTGTTGTCTGTTGACAAGTGTTCATCATAGAATTATATCATATTTGTTTTCTATAAATAATGATGTAATAGATATTGGAGAAAAAAAAAAGATGAAGAAGAAACGAAGAACGAAATCGTCTGCTATATGTGAGAGAGAATAGAGCTTCTCTAATATTCTCACTGTTTTCTTGTTTTTTATTTTTTTATTTGGGAATGTTGTACACACTTCTTGTCACATTTTATTGTTTATTCAATTTATCAAATAATCTTTAGAAATATAATGTACTAGTAGTAAATCATACATACGAAAAGAGAAGAACTTTTCTCTCCTGGAGATGACAAATGTAAGTAAACACATGTAATGTCATTTAACTGAAAAGACGTTTCATAGATGAATCCTCTTCTTCTTCTTTATGGTAGTGTGACTGTTCCTTTTTCCTCTTCTTCTTTTTTATGGTAGTGTGACTGTTCCTTTTTCCTCTTCCCCTGATTCCCAGTTTTAGATGCTAATAACTCTAGGAAGATATAAAACTCGATGTTGGGCACTAAATATCGTGAACCTGAAGCTATTTTCTGATGATAAAACAGAGCCTGCGGTTTGTTCATATCTAATCTAGTGGTGTTTCCTCCTGGTCTCTCACTTTGAATCGTTTATCCGATCTTGATTCATGCAGGGTTTCTGCAAGTTGTGAGGGAGGCGATTGATGAGTTGTCCTAGCTCTTAAATAAACAGGTGGTGGCTCTTGTTACATCCCAGGTTCTGGTATGGTGGTGCATGAGAAGAGACTTAAGACATTTGATTTGGCTACCAATATCACCAAAGTTCACTTATCTTTTCGGTCGACAACTCCTTCAGAACTCTGCAGATAAGCATGCTTGGGCTGGAGTAGTACTAGGATGGATGATCTACCAGGAAGTGATTGTCGGTCCTTTGTAAGTGAGGTAAACGCACAGGGAAAATAATTCTTAGAGCCTCAGAAAAATAATTCACCGTCCGCCGGACTAGGGTGAGGCCCATTGGGCCTAGAGAGGACATAGAGGCCCAATAGACCTAGAGAAGACATGGGGTCATCCACAGGCCTAAAAAAGACATTAGGATGCTCACGGACGGTGGCGGTCAGGGTATTACAGCTCTACTCGCCTACGGATATCCAAATGAGACTTCTTCCTGGCCGCGGCACTTTTCTCAAAGTCGTTGCCCTAGGAATTAGGAAACATGGTAAGCTCATCTCTCTCTCTCTTCTGGATCTCAATTAGTTTTTTTGATAAGCACAATCATAGTTTGGAGGTTTTTTGTGGAATTGTTGTTTGATGAGACTGTTTATCATAATCGCATACGCAAGTAATCAGGTAGCATTTTATTAGGATTGGATAAAATATATATAAACTAATGATGTAATAGACGACAATAAAGTTTTAAGGGGCCTAAGAAAATTTTATACATAAGCCCAACAATTTTATGTCAATAATTAACGTGTGTGTACTACACGTTCCACATGGCCCAAACCCAAAAACCAAAATACCAAACTACCAAACTTTTAGATAAGAACAGAATAAATAATATAGTTGAATAAAGAAAAAAAAGCACACAAAATTCCTTATCATCTCAAATCTTAAAAAATCTGACAATATTGTCAAAAAAAGAAAAAAAGAAACACACCAAATCTCTTATCTTATCAAATCATAAAGTCGATTTGACGATAAAATCACACTTCTAGAATAAATATCATAAACTTCTTCTTTGTCTTCGTCTTCTCGATTTGAAAAGAAATTCATAAATTACTCGGACGCTGTTTTACCATTTCATCATCGACACTCTACCAAGAAGGTTAGGAATCATGTCCTATGGTTATTTGATTTTATTTTTTACATTTAAAAAAAAGTTTATTAAGTGTTAAGTACATTGAAATAAAACCTTGTTAATCAAAATAGAAGAGTATATTGATTATTGTTTATCGGGTTTTAAAATAGACATTCTTGTGTTAGAAGTATGAAATGATTGAATTATTCGTTTGATTTGCTTCTCAATTTTTTATGTCTTATAGCCACCTTGTGATAATACAAATGAATTAGTTTATGCCTTTTCTAACTTGTAAATTTCAAAATATGTCAAATAACAATTCTTTATAGATTTCAGTGTCATTTTTATGTATTATGAAACTTTGAGTTTATATACATTTGATGATTTTCTAAATGTTTTCTGAAATCTAATTAAGTTAAAAATTGCTCTTCTATGTTTTAAAATTATTTTGTACTAGCTTAATCTATACTTTTTATTACATTCACTAGAAAATGTTACATATGAGGATTAAAAGTATATTTAACTATTACATAACTATATCTATATAAATTTTAATTAATATCGACGACTATCTAATTAACTTATTAGTGGATCTCAAAAGAATAGAAAAAATACAATCAATTAAAATGATTTTTAAATACAATAAAAATAACATTAGAAAGAGATTTAAAAATATTTCAAGTTATAAACTTGTTAGAAAAATATGTTTTCTTCATTTTATTGACAGTCTTCTACCAATCAGCCCCTCTGAGTACCCTAGACTGCCAATTCCGCATATTTTCATATAGGTCACATATCATGAACTCCAATTCAAAAAAGTACTTTTCCGCATTTAGTTCCTAGCTTGAGATGGAATAACATACTCAATGTGATTTGCAAGAAACCTAAACATCACCCTAAAGTTCCATATCCCCTAATCTTTGAAGTCGCTAAACTAGGTTTTATTAATCTACATTAATCAAAGATAACTTTAGGATAACCTTTGCTCGAAGTATTACCATAAACCGGATACTTTAGGAAATTCAATTTGCAAAAAATAATATTATCTTAAATAGAAACCGAATACGAAAAACCAAAACTGAAATCTAAAAACCCCAAAAAACCGAGAAAAATCCCAAAAAAAAAAAAATTCGAACCAAAAATAAAAACACCAAAAACCCCTTATATAATTCGGATTATTTTGATAAACCAAAAAAATCCGAATTCAAAGGGTATCAAGAAGATAACTAATATTTTTTTTATATGTTAAGTTTATGTGTTTTAAGTTATTACAATTCTTAAATCTCTTTTTTCTATTATGTTTCCACATAAAGTAGAGCAAGTGTAATAAGCTTCAATGGATAATTGTCTTTTTCTTTTTTTTTTTAATTTTCTTTTCAGTAATTGGATTGTCTTTTCATGGTATAAATATTGATAGAATCTAATAATACTCAATAATTTTGATACTCATCTTTATATAAAGTTGGTTGGAATTACATCAAAAAATTTAGGGTTTGTTGATTTTTGTTTCAGTTCAGACAAAAAGAGAAGAACAAATATGTTTGGTCCAGAGACAAAACTGACACTAGAGCTTGAGATCTTGAAGGAGAATCATGAGATTTTACAAAAAGATTATGAAAGTCTTCAACAAAGTTTGAAGCATGTAGAAGAAACTTATGAGTCGTTTATGTTGAATCTCGAGAAGAAAATAAAAGAATTCAAGGTGAAAAATGAAAATTTGCTTGAGAATTGTGTAAAGGAGAGAAATGAGAAGGAGAAGTTTATGAAGATGGTTGAGGAGATGAAGAAGAAAATGGAGGAAGATAATAAAAATGCGGAATTACCTGAAAATTTACGTGTTGTTGAAGCGGAAAGTGGAAACAATGGAGCCGCTGAAAGTACAGAACCGGTAAGGAGACGTTTAAGTCGTTCAAGATTTCCAAACTTGAGGTACTTGGTTTAATCAGGTAAGTTAAATCTGGTTCTTGTTTCTCATTTAATTACAAAAGACTTGGTCTCTCTCATTTACTCAGTGTTTACCTTAGTAAACAATGTTATGTATCATTCGTGTTTAGTATAATACTTTCTTGTTTACAATAATTTTACTCAAAGTTGCATTTGATATTTGAATTCTTGAGAAGCATTTGCAAAATACAGGTATCTTGTTTCATATAATGTATGGATTAGTTTTTCTCATGAAAGCTATTTTATCATCTGATGTAAAACATGTTTCGAGTACTAAGAAATTTGAGCTTAGACGTGTAACCGGGTCTATTTATGAGGTTTAGTTCTGCGAACTGCTGGTGTTAAGGTTCTGGAAGATCTTAAGAAGATTGCACTGGTTAGTTTGGTTCTCTTAAAAGATTTATTCTACCTGAAGTATATTATCAAGTCTGGACTTGTACCTTGGCCAATTACTCGTAAACCACTCATGCATTGGAGTCACGAACGATCCAAGCTGCTCCTAGGCTACCATCGACGACGAGTTTAACCAAGATGATTGAACAATCTTCAAGGTAGGCGACACAATAACATCTTCACTCCCTTCTTTAGATATCAACCACTACCCCATTTTATATTGTTAGTAAATTTTTATCGAAAAATTAATAAAATAGGCGAAATTTGATAAACTTAAACTAGAAAACATTTGTGTTATCTAAGAGGAATAGAAAACATTTGTGTTAGATAAGAGATATGGATCCATGAAAAACATCAAAAATGGATCCAGATCGCCGGATCAGGCCAGATCCGGATATCCTTTTTTTTTAAGATGTGGATCCGGATAATCTGGACAGATCCAGATATCCAAGGAAGGACCATAATGTTTTATATAATATATCGAATCCAGATATCCATTTTTATAAGTTTCACTGTCTGGATCCGGGCCCTGATATCCGGATATCTAAGGGGAATAGAAAACAATTGTATATTTCTGTATTTAAGAAGACAATAATGTTATCTAAGGAGAAAATAAAATTGAAGGAAAAACTTGTCATATTTTATGTTTTTAATCTCTTTGGCTTTGAAGAGAGCCAATTTAACAATATATCTCATGTTTGGTTTAGTTGAAATTATTGTGCTGCATGCTTTGTGGTCTGCACTCTGCAGTAGTTATCAATCTTACTCTCACATAATCTGTCTGGAAATTAATACCCGTTTTAACCATATTTTGGGCCTAAAGACTTTCAAAAGGTTTTAGTTAGTTTACATTATCTTTTTTAAAAGATTTAGCCTTTTTAAAAAAAAAAATTTGGGCCCTTTATTTCTTAATATAAATTTTTAGTTTAGCTTTAGGCCCATGGCAAGTGCCTACTCTGCCATGGGCCAGAGACGGGCCTGGAGAAATTATTCAATCATACCATAAGATCTTGTTGACTTAATATGGGTTTATGTTCTGTTTCTTGACTCATATTCCTTGTGCTTATTTGACTAGCTAAGCCTTTAACTACAATATTCTTGGTTAGCTAATATTTTTCCTTCTCATAGTTTCTTTTTCAAATAGAACTGTGTTGTTGTTGTTTTCCCAAGCCTAAGTCATTTAATTTTCCACAAATTCACAGAATATGCACCGTTCAGTACTGGGATATCAATCCATATGAGTTGGTCCCTACTTTCTTAAACGAAACCTTGACATAGACATGTGTGTCTCCGGTTTGGAGATACATTCTGAATCTATTAACAACAATGTTGAAGTGGTTAAGGATGATATGGTGACATTCAAAGGAGATGTTGTGGCATTGTAAGGTGAATTTTAAGGCTGATATGGTCACAGTCAAGGACGATAATACATAGCTGCAAGAGTAGATGTGATCCTAAAGCTCTTCCCACCTTCTTCTGTTCCTGCTGCCACAGTAGCTAACTCTACTCCGACAATACTTTATATAAGTATCAATATTTTAATATAATTTTATATATTAACTACTTACAACTCTGCCTATTAATTAAATATGTACATGAATAAAAGTATAAATTTCCTACAAAATGTATATGTTATAAAATAACATATATGATTTGTGGAATCACCCTTGACATGTGTTGAAAAACTTGTTCAACATGTATGAGATTCATCCCTATAAAGCACAGATTCTTCCACAATAATGGAAAATTTTGTCATAGATTCTACAGTGTGAAAGATAAATCTGTCCGTCGTAAATTTAAGTGTTGGAGGAAGAGCATGTCCATTATAAGGGAGTCATGCATGTAGAACTACATGCCTAGTATAATTTCATTGTGAGATCATTGCTTGAAGAAGATGTTAATCATAATCGCTTATATACTACAAGTACTCGAGTATCATCAAATAAGATTATATCAAATATATCTAATAATGATGGTGTAATATATCATAACAAAAATATGGTAGAAACTGATCTTTATGTCAGTTAATGAGATAGCCCAACGCAAAAATGCATGTTGGGTCTTTGAAAGCATCAAGGTCAATTTTTGCACCTTAGATGTAACGAGTACGCTTAATTAGCCAAACTTTTGTTCTCGCAAATCTAAGGTTAATTGGGCCTAAGCAAACTTTATGCCAAAGCCCAAAAGCGATGTCGTAAATTAATGCACGTGTACTACATGTTTCACATGGTCCAATCTGAAAAACCAAAACAGATTTGAGATGACAAAAATAATGTCCAACAATAAAATAAGGAATCAAAAACCCTAGTCTTCTCAAATCAGAAAGTAGATCTGATGATATAAATTACGATTCAAGTAAAAAATCATGACATTCTTCTTCATCTTGTTATTCTCTGACTGTCTGAAAAAAAATTCGGAAATTACTCCACTCTAGTCTCAACCACTCTTACTTCTACTGACTTTCCAATTTCTTCTCCTTTTCTACCACAAAGGTTAGAAAGCATACACTATTGTTATTTTGAATATATTGTTTTAAATGCACAGTTACTTTAATTTTTTAAGTTTAAAGACGCTAAACTTAACCTTGTTAATCGGAATATAAGCCTAAATCGATTACTGTTTCTAGTGTTTTGAAATTAGTATTCATTTGTTAAATCAGTAAATATGTTTGTTAAAAATCACATAAATAAAATGAATCTAGCGAAGGAAATTTTTTCTTGTTGATTTTGGAATCGCTTGTTTAGAGGCTGTTTTTGAGGTTGTATTCTCTTGCAAAATGACTTTAAAACCTACAATAAAACATGAGTCAACTAACTAAGTCTAAAAATTGGTAACTAATACACGAAACTTTGTTATTAACATGAGCTCCCAAATGTATGTACTTGGCATTTGCAGTGTTTTCCTACCAAAACGAAAGAGACTTGAGGCATCATATTCGGATAAACATCAAATAAATTTCTTATCAAATAAACAACTATATATATGTTCTTGTACCTAGTAAGTTATCATGACTAAAGAGCATTAACATGTGACATTGTTGTTTATTTGATAAAAAATGATATGTTTATGCGTCCTATATCTCTTTCGTGTTGGAAGTAATGAATTGCAAATGCAAGTTCATATGTTCGGCAAACTCATGTATTAATATCAAAGCTTAGTGTCCAATTTTTGGACTTCGATGACCAATGTTTCATTGTAGGTTGTAAAGTCCTTGTGCAAGTGAAGCAACCTCAAAGGAAATCTCTAAACAAGTGAATTCAGACTCAGATGAATCAAAATTAAATTTAAATTAATAAACTCTCAAAGCATGTTTTAGACTAGTAACCATTGCTTCAAATTCTGGATTTGAAGTGTCGAACTAAGGTTTTTCAATTTGCATTTGATTTTGATTCTGCTGAGTCTAAATTCGCTTGTTTAGAGGCTTCTTTT